>OZ022597.1:12690217-12796020 GCA_963669155.1 Arbacia lixula
TGTCTGGCTCTGAGAATAATGAATAGATCTTTCTATGGATGGAAACGAAAAGAAGCTATTCGTTTTATGAAACGCATCAAAGTGACATTCCGCATATTCCACGATAAAGAGAGTCAGCCAGCATGACTGGTGTATTATAAAGGCGTCATCTCCCGCTGAGATTTAACGAGTATATTTTTGCCATCGTATTTGCATTGTAAAGAAATCTAATCGCAAATCGGTTTGCCCTCAATATGTAATCATATTAACTCCTATTGTGCCACGTATGCATCTTGTTCTTGATACCAGGCGCGTACGCAGGATTTTTCAAAAAGGGGGGGGGGGGGGGGGGAGGGCGGGGGGTTCGAGCTGAATTTTTTAATCTCCGCCCAGTCTCTAAAAAGTGATGAGCGGAGGGGGGGGGGGAGGAGAAATCCGCCCTCTTTTTTCCTTACAATTTCTTGCGTAATACATTATTAGGTAGAGGTACCGTCTGTCTAAAAGGCCGACCTTTGGGAAGACAAGCAAAAAAAAACACGAAACGAAACGAAGAGGGGGGGTTGACCCCCTGACCCCCCCCCCCCCCCCCCCCTTTGCATACGCGCCTTTTAATACACACACCTCCCATAGAGGAGCATTCTGTCTGGCTCAGAGGGGGTTAACTCTCTTAGTGCCAACTGCCAAGGCAGAAATAGCCATTTGACCCTTAACACATTACATTGTCCAATGGTATACCGAGTGGTTTTATAGGATTGATCAGTGATACAATACAATACATACAATTGTAATGCTACGGTTTGCATGCACTAGTTCAAAGTTGAAATCTGCGTCAATGTAAGGGGGGCAGTGATAGAGATCCCAAGGGTGGCGTTCCAACAGGTCTCCTAAATTAGGGAGGGGGTAAGCAATCATGGTCGACATGCGGAGCCCGTACATACTGTCCGTCACAAACACGCTGCCAACCGTTAGCACATGGGTAATGATTGGATATACTATGCTATAATCGATCAGGCTGGGTCTGGGCGGCTGGTCATATAAGTTATATTGACTGGCGATCTGTTCAACATTGAGTCAATATTAGCTCTTGTCGTAGATGTTGATTCGTGTTTCGCTGATTGCCACTGTTTGTGTCGCGTTATTTGCATTGGTCTGTACGGTATAGACATACGTCAGGACGTACCATAAAGATGCCTTTAGCACCTCACTGTAACTCAAAGCTCTCTGTGTGGGTTTATGGCACCTGTTTTGTCAGATGAAGAAGAGAGCACGACGGGTGATAGCTAGGCATACTCCCTTCATAATAGTTAAGGCCCCTTTATTGACACTGAGGCTCATGATCATAGCTATAGTTATAATGTAATTGGCCGTTGAAATACGCCACACCCCTAGCCCCAGCTCCCCCCCCCCCCCCCCTCCAAAAAAAAAGGGAGAACGAGAGAGAGAGAGAGAGAGAGAGAGAGAGAGAGAGAGAGAGAGAGAGAGAGAGAGAGAGAGAGAGAGAAGTGGTTCTTTCGAGTACATTAAACGGCACGGGCCTTGATTGAAGCATATCGGTCTATATTCTCAATAACGTGCTCATATTCCCCTCTTTGAATATGGTATCTCTTTCAGAGCTGAGAAAGGACACGTCTTAAGTGAGATGCATTTCAAGACCCCGAGGGGAGTGGGTGTGCCGCCCCCCGCCCGCTCCGGCTCTGCCCCTATAGTGGGGGCGTACGCCAGGCAGCGCCCCAGCGCCAAGACCCGCCATGCCGGACCACGACCCCTAGGCAGGCCAGCCAGCGATCTCTCGATGTACTACGACAGGCGTATGGCCGCCCCTACCCCTGCCACTGCTCCCCGGGGAGGAGCGGAGAAGGGGAAGAAGCGGGTAGGCCTAGGAGGGTCGGCCGATCTGGAGAGGCGACGGGGTGCAAGACAAGCTGACGGGTAAGAGAAGGCGATGTGTTCTGTGCTATGTCAGGGCCCTATCCTGTAAAGAATCGCGATTGATCACAACTAGACTTACGATGGATATCAATAGTACCTCTGTACATTAGAATTATGGATCTGATTTATAATCGACTCAGATCAGTTTATCACTATTTATATTAAGGAATGTACGCAATTATTGTCTGCATGCAGTCAATTATCATTTATTCTCCACGTCCATTTATTTCCACCCATTCATTTGATTGGAATGTTTATATCATGTGAACATAGTGAGATAGTCTTTGTGTTGTTTGTTATGTTTGTTCAACTGCATTCAACGTAGCTTGTCAGAATGTGGCGTCGCGTGTCAGAATGAATTCCTCTTTTTGCTGGCAGTGGCATATGATATTGAGGGGCCTTGTGTCAGTGGCACCTCTGAGCTAAGAGTGGAAAGTCTCTGTCGTCCTCTTGACTTATCTTCGTAGACCTACATCATTGTAACTATTTTGGTTCATATGGGTTTTTTTTATTACTTAATGGCTCCTTTGAAAAGCAATCTTCGAAACTGAAAGGACTACCCTTGTTGAATTAAACATGAAATGAACTATGTACTCTGTGGAAGTCTCCATGCGCCATTGAGGCAGTTTGCATAGGTAGTACACACCATTCTATGGAGTCTTGCAGAGAAGGGACCGATTTGTACACATTCTTTCATTTTGCTTATTTGTTTGCATTTTCTTGTTTTCCCATTTCTTTTTCTATTCGTTTTCTCCTAAACGGGAAGAAATGGCAGTGGAAATATTCTCGCATTCCCATTGACATGTGTAGAAGCCAATGGGGTTTTCGAAGTCTTGGTAATGTAAGCATTTAAAGATAACACGAATCAATGTGGTGTCTAAACTTGACATTTCTCTGTTGCTAGTTCACAATGACGCATATTAAACAGTACGGCCTCGTGTCTGTATGGTTGGGCGAGTCGTCCGCGTTTCAGGGACAGTCTTGTGTATGTAGGAGGGGCTATAGTCAGAGGTTCAGGGACCATCTTGTACCCCATTGTCAGCTCCTTAGTGACCTGAGACGACCTTGCTCTATGAACTGGTGCGCGATATCGATCAATCGATCGATCACGGCGATCTCTTGTCTTTGCGGTCGCTGCTGAACGGCGTCTGCCCGATCCAAGCTTCGGTGCGTTTGGGTCACCGAGTTTGTTTGTGTGGGAATGGGGGGTGGGGGTAGGGAATATGGGGTCATTTGAATCAAGGAATAAAAAGTGGGAACATAATGTGACAGTATGTGTGTGTGTGTGTGTGTGTGTGTGTGTGTGTGTGTGTGTGTGGCGTGGGCGTGGGTACTAGTTACATACTAGTTACATACATACAAATCCATAAAGGAGTATTTTGTCTGGCATAGAAAGGGTTAATTCTTGAGATCCAGGAAATTGCTGAAAAGGAACCACAACCCACACACACACACACACACACACACACACACATATATATATATATATATATATAAATATATATATATATATATATATATATATATACGCACACAGCAGGGTTCATGTCTACCCCAATGCGGGGGGGGGGGGGCGGGGTGAAGTGTTCCTCTGGTTTTGTCAATGTTGTCTCCCATCTTACATCCCTCCAACTTTGCTCATGTTAATCGATCTCTCTCCACTTCCCACAAGCACAAACGCGGTAATCGATAGAGCCATTGACTCCGACACGCCGAGCGTGTCACGCCATACATGAATGTATCGATTACCATGATTACTACATTCACACGCCACTTCTTGTGAAGAAGTGGGGTGATAGGGGTGCGCATTCAAGGCCAGGACCAACACCACGGAAGACCACTATCCACCAGAGCAAGGGAACCAGACTGGAGACAATGACACTCTACTCACTTGTATTTTACATCGTTGCAAACTTTGTTTATTTTGGAGATGGCATTTCAGTAGCATTAATGGTTACCGTAGGTTCTTGATGACATCATGCTATCACGATCAAGACTATCACTGGATTAGGTAGAGCTTCGGGTGTGTGAAATCGACCCGCGGACATTGGTGGAAGGTCAGTATCTCGTCCGTGGAAGTGTTTCCGATCTGCTTTCTGATCACGTGGAAGCGGGATCGGTCTGGGGTTATAAGAGGTGATCGAGAGGGAGAGGGAGGAAGGAAGACAGAAAATTGGGACTATTGATAGACTAGTATATAAAAAGGAAGAAACTTGGTAGATTGATAATAGATCTGTAGATCGATAGACAGATAGATAGGTAGATATATAGATAGATAGACATATAGATATAGTAATATGAGTAGTAGTAGTAGTAGTAGTAGTAGTAGTAGTAGTAGTAGTAGTAGTGGCAGTAGTAGTGATAGAGGTAGTAGTAGTAGTAGTAGTAGTAGTAGTAGTAGTAGTAGTAGTAGTAGTAGTACTAGTAGTAATAGTAGTAGTAGTACTAGTAGTAATAGTAGTAGTAGTAGTAGTAGTGGTAGTAGTAGTGGTAGTAAAAGTGTTGTTGTCGTGGAAGAAGTATCGGTAGTAGTAGTAGTGGTTGACTCAGAATAATGTCAAAGGATGTCATTTTTTTCGAGGCAGGTTTCGTGACATGAATTATAATTATTGTAATAAACCTTGGAATATTTAATGAGATTTTCACTCTCGTACAAATGTGGTCCTCAAAATGTGTGTGTATCAGACGATTAATTCAGAACACAGCAATGACCATTGGGTATCACACTACCAATCCGCTAGCAACTCCCAGTAGTCATATTAGTCAAATACTGCTAAATAATTTAACGATTAATTTCAAGTTTATTATTACTGTCTAATAGTTGTATATGTCTTTCTGTTTATATGTAACCTGTTTGAAGTCCCATTCCTCATTTGTATCACTGTATCATCTTTGTAAACCAGTGAAAATGAAATTTCAAATTGGACAATAAATTGCATTATATTCCACATACTAAGAATGTAATAATCAAATAATCAACTTTTGGTTTCAGGTAATGAAACGAACTATCTCTTCCTCGGCAATCTGAATGTACACGCTATCTTTCCTCAGCTGCGCTTCGAAAAGATAGCTATATCCAGATCGCCTCGGAAGTGATAGTTCGTCCCATCACCCTCACCAACGTTGATTATTTGCTTAATATCAATATCCCATCACATACTGCATGATGCTTCTGGCAGAAAAGACGCAGTGGGTTGACATCTGTGATGCATAATGGACATTGTTGTGTTCTGACTTAATCATCTGATACACACACAATCTTAGATCCAAAATTGCTCAAAAGTGAAAATCTCATAACATGTTAAATATTCATAGGATTATTACAAGAAGAATAGTTAATGAGAGGTCAGAAAATCTGCTTCTAAATTAGTTGACATCCCCTGTCTTCATGTTGTGTCAATTTCAGCTTGATTCGGCTTGTAACAATTTCTAATTATTTTTCAAAAGTGTCAAAAGTTTTAACACCTAGCTAGTAGAACCAGTTGTACTTGTAGTAGTGCAAACGTGTCTATAAAAACACCTGGCCGTAAAGACTACTTTATTTTGAATCCCTTCAGAGAGTATGAGCTCAAATGAATGCCATAAGAAATCGTTGTACTAACTTTAGTTGCTTTGGTCGTACCCTCTCTGCTGAGAAGCAAATCGGACTAGATAGGCTTCATATTCAAGGTAACGTGTGTAGTTGTGGTAAACATTACCATGATTCTGGCATGACACGCAAGCAGAGATACTCAACACGTCGAGCCTAACTACAATAGACGCACTCATCGCTTGGAAGGTCTACATATCAACGCCTATCTGATAGAACATGATGGCGGTGAATGGGAGAGGGAGAGAAGTTATACAAGTTCCCAAATGAAAACAGAAAAGTGCCCGAGGCAATATGGTTGATTATTTGATTATTACATTCTTAGTATGTGGAATATTATGCAATTTACTATCCAATTGGAAATTTCATTTTCACTAGTTTACAAAGATGATACATTGATACAAATGAGGAATGTTATATTAAACAGGTTACATACAAACAGAGAGACATATACAATTATTAGACAGTAATAATAAACTAGAAATTAATCGTTAAATGATTAAGCAGTATTTGACTAATGTAACATCTGGGAGTTGCTAGGGATTGGCAGTGTGATACCCAATGGTCATTGCTGTGTTCTGAATTAATTATCTGATACACACACATTTTGAGGACCAAATTTGTACGAAAGTGAAAATCTCATGAAATATTCCAAAGTTTATTACAATAATCATAACGTAACGTTTGTAGTTGTGGTAAACATTACCATGATTATGGTGGCATGACACGCAAGGAGAGATACTCAACACGTCGAGCCTAACTACAATAGACGCACTCAGCGCTTGGAAGGTCTACATATCAACCCCTATCTGATAGAACATGATGGCGGTGAATGGGAGCGGGGGAGAAGTTATACAAGTTCCCAGATGAAAACAGCAAAGTGCCCGAGGCGGTTCTGCGCGACTAAAAAGCAGACGACCGGGTCACCAATAACAGACGGGATGAAATCGATAGCAGGAACGATACTCCCATTCAAACAGTGAGACAAACAAGTCGCATGGGGAAACATCCTTTTTTTCTCGCACCAACCTTTCATCTCGATCAGGCAGCCGGTGCGATCGGCCGCTGCCTTCGTTTGGTCGCAAACAAAATTATGTTTAGATCAAAATCAGTGAACTATTGTCACGGAAATGATCATTTATCATCTCGAGCACGCTTGCGTTGAGACTGAACTGGAACTCATGATAATGTAGGATCGCCAGATTTGATTCAGTTCTGATCAGTTGATTGTCTGCCGGATCGCCAACGCATCGCTATGGATATGACTGACCAGACCGACTAGTTACAATGAGCACGGTATCGGGGTTTCCATCAGTGAAGATGAACGCACTTGGACAGCGGGCAGTTGCTGACCGACTGGACGGAAAATCGTGTAGCGATGATGATTTGAACATCGCCACCTCTACCTCAGTCTTCTAAAAAGCACGAGTATTGTCGTCACCTCGATAATGAATTAGCTCTGCATATATTGAGCAATGTGCTTTCGCTCCCGCTCCAACGCGCAATTAATTAAGAGGTGTCAAACAACCCTGGTGATTAAGAACCACATCAAGGGCTGAAGCACGCAGGCTGGACAGCCAAGGGTTCGTTGCTGGCAACGCGAAGCCCTATGATTCCATGATTGCTGCGACGACTGCCCTGTGACGCGTAATGCGTAACTCGTTGGGATATAAACCATATCGCGAAGATCACCCAGCGACGATCTTTCTTAGCCTACATGTGGATCATTGACGAGAATTTAAACATCAGCAATGGATCGCCAGGAATACACAGCAAGCACATGATGAGGATTTCAATTGGTAGTTCAAAAGCCAAAACACTTTCAAAGCGTTCCGTTGTCATGGTTGTCGGCAACTTCTACGTTGTTAAAATTGTCTTGTGGTGATTAACAGTTTTCATCTGGAGATGTAACTTTCACGTGTTTTCTTTCATTAATGAGAGGCTGCAAGTTATCTTTCACAGCGACGATTCATGGAACTGGAACATGTGAAGACTCCTCTGTGTAATTACAGTATTTGGGACAGGCACACGTACCCGATCGACTCAACGCCATGATGTGTGCGCTTTCGTCACTAGACATTATCGGCCGAACATTGTTTGAACTCCAATACAATGTACACTAACGCAGAATAAACCTCATCCATAGTAATATTCTTTGTCGCATATGATATCAACTGGCTGGGCAGAGTCAGTGACGTAACAATGTGACAATAACAGATATAGTTATTTCAAGTTAACACAAACAGGACAAATGAAATGCCAACCCGATTTTTTTTACCGAAATTACCTTGTGCAATTGGCAAGCAAAATATGAACGAAGCGCCAAAATGTAATTTGGAGTTATTAAAATACATAGTGTGATATATCGTCATGGAAACACCTTGCTCGTGTGTTTGAATCATCCGAAAAATAGACATAATCACCAGGTAATCACCGATGAGTACAAAGACACCCATCTCTCGGGCAGCGAACGCAGCTTTGAGTCCACGGTAGTATCAAGCAAAGTAGATGTCCGTTGGCGGTGCCAGATAATCTCATCGCAATGAAGTAAGATTTGGTTGCCATGGAAATTGCACATTGTGCGTAAAACTCTTTCTGATATTCCATTCAGTGTCTCATAGCTTCTCTACCTTCCTGTTCTCTTTCAATACGCGTTCCCTGTCTCTGTATATGCCGCATGTGATTCTAGTCCCAAGTAATTCTCACAGATCTCAAATAGTTCTATCATGTCCTACACTGCAGAAAGAGTTAATACGTTCTGCGGTCTTTTATTTGTTTGTTTGTTTTTTCTAAATTTCTTTAAACTTCCACATAGTTTAGCTAATCACGATATATGTATTTTCTTCCGAAACGTAAACCAATGTATATACGAAATAACGATTTGATATAATAATTGATATGTTTGTTTCATTTGGGTTTGTGATAATTCATACAGTCATTCACGGTTGATATATATGCTACAAAAACAACATTAATCATGATAGTATTCAATTGTGTTACACTAAAATAGTTTTTTTTACGCATGGTATTTGTTGTACGTGTGTTACTTAAAACGCTCTGGACCTATAATGATACATTATAAGCCTTTGCGTATCAGATAAACTGCTGCTCCGCAAGATCTGTGTGTATTACCATGGTTACTTGTTTAAAAAGTCACGTGGGACACAGAGAGTTAACGATTGTACGTACTCACTCATGATATGTGAACCCTTTACGTGTAAGGTGACAAGTTGCTATGGTGTAATGATTTGTGTGTATTGCTTCTACGGACACGCACAAACGACTCGCAGAGAGTTAATAGTTTGTACTCTGTCCGATAACAGCATCTTCCTTCTTCATGTTAAACATGTTAAATGTATCACTGTCATTTGTGTGCCATACAGCTTATGCTAAATGTTCATGTTTGTTTACTCTGGTTGAGCGAAACATTCTGTCTGAATTGTGCTCCCTTGAAATACCAGTTAGACCAATGTTTGGCTCTTTGTTCATTTTTTTTTTCTAGGACACTCACAGAGAAACAGTAAATACGTTTTCCACGATTACTTTGGTATTCCAGCCGGGAGCTTGTACATATAATTTCAGGACTGTGGTGTGCAAGGTGTATGCTACACGCTTCGCACTGCCGATGTTCTTGATCGATCGTCCGCACAAGTTCCTTTATTTTTTTTTTTTTTTTATTTTGGGGGGGGGGGTAGAATAATTGACTAGCGCCTAAACGCTGTTGATGTCAAAGACAAAATCATCACTATTTCTTAAAGAAGAATGGAACCCTTAAAAGTACATCGAATTCAATGGTTTCGCACTCCTTCAAGACGGTGACTCCATGGATTCGTACTTGCCTTTTTCGGAGATAAATGTTTTTGTTTTTTATTATTGAAGTCTTTCTTTCATTCTCTTTCATTCTCTGAATAGAACGTGGACTACGTACATTCGTGCCTGCTGTAATCTTAAAGGGTATATGCTGTACTGGGAAGACACAAAAGCCTTCAAAAGGTGTCGTGAGCAATCTTCTTCAATTGTCTTAAATTCATGTAATGTCATTTTACAAACTTTCTGAAAGGTATTTGCCCTCAAATGATCCACATTTGGAGTAAATAGTGATTAAGTCACAAATCCTTAAATTGCTCTGGCCGAACTTTCAGCAAGTTTCTAGAATGGACAATACATTAATTTAAGACCATAGGTAGGAAGATTGCTCACGACTACCTTTTAAAGGTTTTTTTTGTCTTCCCGGTACAGCATATGCCGTTTAAACATGATAAACAAATATTTGTGTCGCGATGCTCCGAAATTCATTTGATCATTCCGTAGACGGTTTCATAGAATATTCTTACGTGATACGCATGTTTCCATGGGTATAATTGTCTGCCCTTTCATATTCGTTCCTCACACAGGCATGACAGAGGCATGAAACAATTAATCAATTTAATGAAACTCATTTCTCCGATTTTTTTCACTTTTCCTTTCCTTTCTTCACCCCATAAGTGGGTCAATTATCCGAAAGAATACAACCACATGGTGTTACCAAAATTTTTACTATTTTCTAAATAGTATATTTTGGTACACTCTCACCATGGAAACATTCAAAGAACATTTAATGAATCTTGTCTAGCAATTCACGCTTGGGTAATTCAGGTGGCGACATCATATTAAGAGAGAATCCAAGCAATACAGATTCAGTAATGTACGTGTGATGTTTTTGAACACTAGACGGAACTATTGTAAACACATACAACAGTTCCTTCTCTGTCATGTCTGTCCATCATTTGTCTATGGACGGACAGATCATGGCCCCGTTGCATAAAACTTATCATTAATGGGAACTCTGTCATCAATGGTAACTTCTATGGTAACATCGCTCGACAGCCAATGAAATTCAAGATATAGCCTACATAGAAGTTGTCAATGGTAGCAACGATACAATTAATGGTAAGTATTGTGCAACGGGGCCCAAACTCAGAAAAACATCCCGGGTCGTCATCGTGCACACATCCAAGAGAAATATGTTAATCGAAAGCATGTTTTGCTTCTTGCGTGGTTGTCTCCTCTTCACAGAACGTGGACGCACACCGGCATGGCAGCCCCCTACGGGACCAACCACAGTTTGGACGCACTCGTCTCCCCGCAACTCACCCGACGTCATCATCATCAGCAACGTCCTCCTCCCCCTCCTTACCGTTCCGACCCCTCTTTGCCGCATCCTCGCGACCTGGGCCTCCTCCGCTCGCAGACCATCGCCGAGCTACGGCCGCCTCGAGTCAACCTGACGGGGGTGACGACGGGCCAGCTGCGACCACGGCCGGAGTTCACCAGGACGGCGTCATGGTGTGCGACTACCGTAAAGTATCCCCGGTCGACGTCGAGGTTTTCTTCGAGCTCGACTTCGAGTCTGCCGCTGATTGCGAGTGCGGAGGGGCACGGCGATGCCGTACTTCACGCGTCATGTGACGGGCTGTTGGACCGCGTGTCTACTCTCAGGAGCCTGGCTAACAACCCTAGATTCAAGGTGGGAAACCCGTTTGAGCAGAGTGATGAATACCGTGAAAAACATTCATTCCAATAGGCTCGTTAACGCATATTTATTTATTAATTCATTTATTCGTTTATTTATCTCTTCATTTATTTCTTTATTCATTTATTTATTTATTCATTTTTTTATTCATTCATTCATTTATTTATTTATTCCTTCATTTATTTATATATTTCCATTCTTATTTAACTAGGGTGGTCTCTCCAATTATAAAACTGCTGTCACTGAGAGCCCTGATGGATACAAAAAAAACTGCATTAGAATACATAACAATAATTGATCAATACAAAACATCTAAATATTTTTAACAAATTCAAAGGACAAGACATAACACAGCAACATCAACAACTTCATATCATGTAGTGAAGTTACACATTAACATATTCCTCGAACTGTTGTGAGCAGTGTAGCAGAAAACGATATATTTAGTCTACATTGTATCTCGTGGAGTATAGTTCAGAAAAGCGGATGCAAACCACTCAGTCCAATTGCTAAGAAACCAAGTTGTTATTGATATAGGACTGCCAAACTGAGAATAGAGAAGAGAAGTTCGTGGTTCGTGGAAAAGTATCATTTTGGGGGGAAAATCTTTGAAACGAGTTGATGCGTGGCTTTTTTTTTTTTTTGCTGAGGTTGAATGCCCGTTATCAATATTATATTTAAGAACATCATGTGCTTTCAGCAACTGCAATCATTCTAGACATCTCGACACAACACCTGACATCAAACGGACGTAGATGGGGTAGTCGCAGTAGCGATGCCTGGCAGGAAGTCTGACTTGGTATTGGAGTCACAATGATTTATTTTAAAAATCCAAGTAAGGAAAAAATGAAACATATCCGTTCAATTGTGGGGTTCTGTAAAAAGGAATTACGAGAAAAAAAAATAAAGAATGTAATTGAGTCGAATATGGCTATCTGACAGCGATATTCAATTTTTATACCGTTTATTCGAATTCTTTACATATTTCTTAATCATTATTTTTTCTTTTGTTATCTGTATTTTTTTGTTTTTCAGGTTAGCATCGTAAACGGATCGCCCAGAATTTCGCCTCGATCCCAAACGTCACAGAAGACTCCTGATGACGTCACATCTCACCGGCTGAAGAAGCAAGGTGACGTCACAGTGCAGCTCTCCAGACACGGCTACCACTTGCGCAGCCAGTCGCCCACCTACCGCAAGCTGATCGACGCCAAAGACCAGCTGTCGGCAGAGCTCTGCAAACAGCTGCGAGCGATCAGGAGACAGCTTGAGGGGCAGAAGGCGCGGGAGAACTCGGCGATCGAGGAAGGGCTGCGACCGGGCGAATCGGAGCGCGAGTCCGAGGAATGGTACGCGGAGATGATGCGGAGAGAGACGGAGAATGAGGAACAAGATGGAGGCATCATTGAGACTATGTCGGCTGCGAACACCGGCGACCCATTGCGCGGGTTCGAGTCCTTAGACTTGTCTTCAGCGCGTCCGCATTTCGAGATTAAGTTCGACCCAGTGTACCTACAGCGACACATCAACGATGCCGACATTCTCGGCATCGACGTCGACGAGGAGGAGAGGAGGGTGGTGGAGCGGAGGGATCGCGACAAACGAAGGAGGAAGCATCGTGCGCGCTCCAAGTCTCCAACGCACTTCAGACGAACGTGTGAGGCATGCTGTGTGGGGGGCACGCAGGCCCACGTAGACAAACCGCGCGTGGAGTTCCTACGGACGAACAAATCTCGACGGGTCAAACTTCGAAAGCGCGTGAAGAAAGATGATTCCGACGACAGTGATAGCTATGAACCCGAAAGCCAGAGCGGAATACTAGAAGCCGTGAGCGAGAAACCACCCGTACGAATCCTGCCACCGCCCTCTCCACCTCCGAAACTTAAAAAGTCAAAGAAACGAGGGAAAGCAAGGACAAATTCATCGAAATCTTCTAAATCTAAGGCATCGTCTGTTGATAATTTAGTAAGCAAGGCGAGCTCTGACACGGGAAGCTTTGGAAACGAGCCCTCAGAGGTAGGATCAAAACCAGCTCAAGAAGATGAAACGCCCTCATCGCCCAAGGAGCCTCAGCCTTCCCCACAGAATCATTCACATCCAGTATCCGAACAACGGTCTGAATCAACGTTGGGTCCTACCGATCCTAGCCCGACTATAGCTGATGGTAATCCTACTGAGGCCGAAGGCGAGCCGATTGCAGCCGACGGCGAGCCGAAGGAAGAGAAGGCGCAGCTGACGGACAAAGAGAAGTTCCTGCTGATGCGGAAACGCATGCAAGAGCGACAGCAGGAGAAGTTGCAGAAGAGGGAGAGCTTCATCGACTACTCCATGATTGCCTTCGCAGGATCCCGGAAGGAGCGGGCCGGGCGGGGCGAGAAGGGGCTAGGGAACACCCTCTCCTCCCGGCTCGAGAGCATGGCGACCTTCAAGTCCAAGAAGGACCCCCAAAATGGCACGAGGACTAGTCTCCTGTCGATGCTTGACTCAGACGATGATGATGATGAATCGGACGACGACGATGATGATGATTCGAACGATGATGATGATTATTAGGTGAAAGATGCAGTTAATCATGTCCCCTGTATTATTTGTTACTTATTTATTTCTGTGATTTGAGGGTTGTTGTTTTTTATGGGGGATAAGGGTTGGAGATTTCTATTTTACAAGCTGTAGGACGTAATATATTAGCTTTTTTAAATTATACTACGACTCTACAGTACCTAGATGACAAAGAACAGCATGAACCTGCAAATCTTGAATAATTGATACTTTAAATCTAAGGGAAAGAAGTGGCAAACATTAGGCGACCCATAATCATGGCAAATCCATTTTGCTATCATCACGGGTCCCGGTATCGGTACATTTCAGGATCGTTTCAGGAATCGTTTCATAATGATAATACTGTATTCGTTGAAATCAACAATACCGGATCTCACTATGAAGAATGAATGGTTCTGTCATAATGGCGGGAGCCGTAATCGTGTCCACAACTATTCTGTCGTTAAAGGGATAGTCCTCCCTAAAATTAAGTTGGTTTTAATCAAAATAGAAACGTGAAAGAAACATTAGTTAAAGTTTGATGAACAACCGTCAAAGGATAAGGAAGCTACGTTTGTCTCAAGTTTTGATTTTGTGACGCCACGCGCGAGATGCTCTCCCATAAAGTTGTGTACATCTATTAATTTGTTTTAAAATGCCGATTTACTAAAAAGGATAACCATCATCTATCTATGCATATGATACATAATTAGAAACACGTTCTTACACACATACATCTATATGAAGAAAGAAATATTCGTTCATCAAATACAGAAAAAGAGCAATTTATGAAATCACATAGCACCCAAAATATGGGAAAGCACGTCACAAAAGATCATAACTTTCTTATCCTTTGACGGATGCTCATCAAACTTTCACTAATATGTTTCTTTCATGTTTCTGCTTTTATTGAAACCAACTTAACTTCAGCGCACACAATGCGTGCGTGGTGTTTTACAATGAGGGACAGTATCATGTTAAAACAATATGCAATCATGACAATTATCAAGCATTATTATACAAGATGCAAATGAAATATCTTCGCTGCTATTAATTTGTATATTTATTCCTGTCTGCAATTATCTCCTCGACAATCAGTAGGTCTAACAAGATTTGTATTTGTTATTTTTGTATAAAATTCTCGGTGGCGTCTTGCAATAAATTATGCTCAGAAAATATTACAGTGTGTCATTAATTTTGTTTGGTCCGCTTTTCGGTCGTCTCCTCCTGGGAATTATCACTGCAAGCAGGTTGTGTTTTCGATCACTATGTAAACGAACCACACATAGAAACCACAGTATTTGATTGAATTCGTCATGGAGGTAAAATTCTGCAAAACACAGCAGAGGCGAGGCAGTCCGTGTAAAAATACATACACTGACATAATATACATGATATTGTACATAATCATGTAACCAAAGATAAACTAGGCTTACTTTAACCAAGAAACAAAGATGGAGAATAAGGGGTAAATGAAAAGGGGAATATCATACTTTTCAAGAGGGGCGTAAAGAGAAAGAGAGATTGAGAAGGGGTAGATACAACAGTCGAGCAAAGAACAGGGATATACTCTGTCGAAATCGTCAAGCGATAAATGACATCTCTTTCCTAGACACCCCACGCACCCCCCCCCCCCCCCTTCCTCTCATTAGCCCCCGCTCCTTCTGATGCTCTCTCTGTTCTTCATGATAGTTTATAATCTCTCTAAATCCCAATTTCTTTTTTACACACACTAACAAACCGTCCACATTTTTTAAACACACGAGACAGATACACTCTCTCTCTCCCCCACCCCCACTCCTCTCTCTCTCTCTCTCTCTCTCTGTCTCTCTCTCTGTCCGTCTGTCTCTGTCTGTCTCTCTGTCCGTCAGTCTGCCTATGCCTATGTCTCTCTCTCTTTCTCTCTCTCTCTCCCTCTCCCTCTCGCTCTCTCACAAGCCCCCTTGAGGAGAGAACAAGCTGTTGTTTAGTCGCCCAAGTCGCCACGAGTCGCCGTACGCGTGATAATACGAATAAAGGAAGTGGTGACAATGATGAAATGACATGATGACATGCTTTTATTATCACCACGAATGTCGGGTCGGGCCGCCTCCCGACTGATTGCCCCAAAAATCATGCTCAAGTTTTTCGTTGGCTCCCAACTTCCGTGAGATTATACAATAAGATCGTGATCTTATGATATCTACTTATCTTATGATAGCTACTGCGAAAACTTTGCACCTTTCCATGGAAGCCCATTGTACAGTCCATTAAAGTATGTTAAAAGTGCAACCGTGCAACAGTAAATCAGTTAGAGCCACCTTCAAATTCAAAACAGTATGCAAGATGTTATAATGAGAAACAAACAGAGAAACTTTTTAAAATCATGCCTCACTTAATAATTACAACATGAACATCTGAAATGTATATACATATATGCTTATCGATATAAAATAAATTACAAACATGCATAATCAAACATTGAAAAAAACGGACTCTTCGATTAGCAGTTGGGATGTTAAAGGGGATGAACACACTGAGAATGAATTGCTTTAAAAAAGGTAGATCATTAAAGTAGGAGTAAGGTAGGATAAGATAGGATTAGGATAGGATTAATATAGGATTAGGGTTGTGTGTGTGTTTATATCCAAGTACATGTGTATTTTTAATCATGTGAGATAATGTTCCACTATAAAAAAAAAAAAAAATCAAACTGGTCATAAACGAATGTTTTAGAGATGTTTTAAAAAGCTTTTATGCGCTTATAAAACGTTTTTTAAAGGTTTTCGAAACGTTTTAAAACATTTTTTAAAGGTTTTCAAAACGTTTTAAAAACGTTTTTTAAAGGTTTTCAAAACGTTTTGAAAACGTTCTTGAAATGTTTTCTGCAGGTTCCAAGAACGTCCACAGAACGTTTTCAAAAGGTTTTGTACGTCTCGAGTTTCCAAAAGGTTTTAAGGGTTTTTTTAGGTTTTTTAAACGTTTAAAAAAAAACGTTTTTAAAGCGTCCAATAAAATGTTTTTAAAACGTCTGAAACCTACCACATTTAAAAGTCAATAAAAAGTTTTATTGGACGTCCAAAAAACCTACTAGGAACGTTTTTAAAACGATTTTAAAACGTTTTTTTTTGTTACCTGGGTAATAGGTTCTGTGTATTATAACAATTCTCTCCTGTAGCACGTGACCTCTTTTTGACCAACCAAATGCTTCTCTGAGTGACTTATTTAGTAATGGCACAAACATACACTATATAGCGGTGCTTCATAAGCTTGCATGAACACACGGGATAATCACATGAAGTTCCACAGGATATTGTTCTTACTACATGACATAATACAGGAACTCTCATGGATTATAAGAACGAGAGGGATTTACTTAAAACCAGGTTTAATTTGTTGAGACAAAGAAGATGTCGTATTTATAACCAAGACAAGACATATCAGGAAGGAAGCAGATAAAATATTTGTATCTTCGTTAATGCCTCTTAACTCACTGAGTCCCATAAGCGATACATTGCGTTGTAACTGAAACGGTGCTTTCAATGGATGGTGCTAGGAGGTTAAGATTTTTCTCGTCAAAGCGTCTTTGATTCAGCTCTTGTAGTCGGGCTCGTCCTTGCTCAAGATGCGGCCTAGACCTTGGAAGAACGCTAGGGCGCTGGAAGGGATACTCTCATCGCTCGCCACGGACTCCACCACGTGTGCCGGAGACGACCTCATCCGGGCACCGCTCGATTGCACCAGGATCTGAGAGCAAAAGGGGTAATGAGTGGGAGAGAGGGGAAGGGTGGGATGGAGAGGGGTGTGAAGAGGTAGAAAGGAGGGATGACGGGGAGGGAGGGGAAAAGAGTGGAGAGGGGGCAAACGGAAGGGGATACAGAGACAGGTGAGGGGTGTGTGGGGGAGAAGGGGGAGGTGAAAGATAGAGGTAGATGGAGGAGGGGGGGAGATGTTGGGAGATGACGTGGAGAGAGAGGGTGAACAGGGCAGACGAGGGAGAGAGAGAAGAGAGAGAGAGAGAGAGAAAGAAAGAAATAGGGAGAGAGGGAGGGTGCATGAAAAGAGAAAGATGAGGAGAGAGGCATGAATGAGAGAGAGAAAAAAAAAAGGGGAGAGAGAGAGAGAGAGAGAAAGAGAGAGATGGTGGAAGAGGGGATAAGGAGGAAGGATAAAAAAAAAAGGGAGAAAGGCGCACAATCATGGGAAAACATTATCATAACGGTTCGAGCAGCAGTCCAGAGTCATCAAATCATTCCACTAACACTAGAACCCATGATGCCAGTTATCTCAATTAAGCCTTCCTGTCACATAGGCCCAATATCGATTATAATACAATGACATGTTTTATTTCTTCTATTCTAGCACGCACCGCCACCCCTCCAGCAACAGTCTAAACACTCATGTAGCCTAGAATCTAGAGTGCATGATAGAAACGGGTAGGCCTATATATATTCACAGACTCTGTTCTGTCCATGCATCCACAAACTAGAACAAGAACCTAGGCTACCTCCGTCCCTCCCCCATCCCCACGCCCCCTCCCCCCCCCCCCCCCCACCACCCGTTCCACCACCCTACCCCACTCCCACCAAACCCTCTTGCCGATGTCTGCCTCCTCCTACCTGTAGCTGAGCGGCTCTCTCCAAGTAGTAGAGGTTATCTAGCGCGTCGCAGGCCCGTGCGCCAACGCTTAACACGCCGTGCTGTCCCATCAGCAGCAACGGTTTGTCGCCGATTATCCGGGCCAGCCGCTCGCCCTCCTCATCGAAGTTCGCGAAGCCGTCGTAGTCGAAGTCGTAGGCGATCTGGTTCAAGAAGCGCATGCTGTTCTGCGTGGCCGAGACCTTGAACGGCTCGGGGTCGTCCATGCAGGCTGCGGGGGATGGACAACGATCATGAGTCAAAGGGATAGTTAATTCACCCTGAAATTAAAGTTGGTTTCAATACAAGGTGGTTCGCGATCTACGAGTCTCCGACCTGATTTCGCCATCAATAAAACATGCATTTTGACCTTATGACCCTAGGATGGCCACACATGTGGTATTACGCAAGGATCGTTTGAAAAAAAATGACGCACATAGCCTCATATAATTTGACCTTTTTACCCCAATATGACCTTTACATCATCATCTTCATCAACACACATGTGGTATTACCCAAGGATCATTTGTACCAAGTATGAAGACTATTGAAGCAGACACAAATAAATAAGAGCAAGTTAAACAAAAACTTTAACATTTTTGTAACAGACCAACAAACCAACATGAAAATTCATTACTATGTCTCATCCGAACTTCGCTTAGGCGAGGAAAAAAAAAGAAGACACATGAAAGAAACATATTAATGAAGGTTCGATTAATATTGGTCAAAGGAAACGAAAGTTATTAGATTTAAAAGTTTTCATTTTGTGACGTCACGTGCGAGGTGCTCTCCCATTTGTTGTGTACTATTTTTTTTAATGTCAATTTTGTCAAAATGATAATTTGCCAGTTCACCTGATCGTTTGATTTAATGGGAGTAGACCAAATGGAATTTAGAACAAATGGAAATTAGACCAAATTGGGTTAGGCCAAACAGGAATTAGGTAAAGCGGGAATGATACCAAATGGAGTAGACCAAATGGAATTTTGAACAAGAGGGAATTAGACCAAATTGGGTTAGGCCAAATAGGAATCAGGTAAAGCGGGAATTATACCAAATGGGAGTGAGACCTAAATGGAATTTAGAACAAGGGGAAATTAGACCAAATGGGATTAGGCCAAATGAGAGTAGGCCAAATAGGAATTAGATCACATGGGACAAGACCAAATGGGAATCAGACCAAATGGGAGTAGGTCAAATGGAAGTAGGTCAAATGAGAGTAGGTCAAATGGGAGTAGGACAAATCAGAATTAGACCAAATGGAAGTAGACCAAATGGGAATTAGACCAAATGGGATTCGACAAAATTGAAGTAGACCAAATGGGAATTAGACCAAGTGGTAATGCAATTTTAGGAGATAAGCAAAATAGGAATTAGACCAAATAACCATGAAACCCATATTTACCAATGGCCGTGGTAAAGGGCTGGTGTGTGTGCATGACGGCTACGGAGCCGTCGAGCGGGTAGCGCGCGTTGTGGACGGGTCGGTGGATGCATGACGCGGCGATGTTTGGCTTCTCCGTGCCCTCCACTAGCTCGCCCGAGAAGAAGTCAACTCCGACCAGGCTCGAGGCCGTCACCTTAAAGACAGGGTGGACCCATTTCAAGAGGCAGGAATCATCAGTATACCCTAACGATTATGTAAATACAATATCACAGTCCTTCACAAACCTGTTCAACACAAAATATCCCTGTTTATCCTTGTTCACGTTTTTATACAATATTGCAGCGGACATCGACGAAATGTTGCCACTGCACGCACTGGTCGCTTAACGCGGACACTGTGGAGCGGAGAATCTTGATGGTGCCGACTGCGCATCGGGCTCGGTCTCTGGACTTTGGGATGATCCGTCCAAAACCCAGCGACCGACCAATATAATTCCGCTTAAAGTCACTTTCCAATTCTGTTAAGTGTTATTGGGACGAAAGTTGTAATACAGAATTTTCTTTTCGTTTTCCGTACTTTTTACAAACAAACCTATAGCAATTTACAAAGAAAATTTAGGCATACACTCAGTTGGTGTATGCCTAAACAATTTTTGTAAAATGAAATTTCCCCAGGAAGACCTTCACTGTAGTACAAAAGTACGTGTCGATTCTTGCAATCACCTTTTCATTTTTATTTTATTTTTTTCATTCTACTTCATTAATTTTCTTCCCCTCCATTATTGTCATGGAGAAGGGTTTGAATGGGCAAGAAAAGCATATAAAGAGGATTCCGACGACGAGATCGGACGATGGAGAAAGGGGGGTATAGCAACTGACCTCTTTCCAATGCAGCCCGTAAGGAACGACCAACATGACGTCATCTTCTCGCACACGAGATGGCGCCCTCAATGTCAAGTGGTTACATACTCCCTCGCCGAATCCGAGAAAGTCGAGCGCTCTGTACGATAAGGCGAGGTCGACGCGTGCCCGGTAGTTAGCTTCTTCGCGGCTGGACTGGTCTTGTACTTGGCTGCAAGCAGGGGGAGAAAATGTGTAAAAAAAACATATAGTGAACCTCTATAAAGACAAACGAGACAAGATTTACGAGCAGGGTGTCTTTACAGTGCCGTCACCAACTTTTTTCGAGGGGGTGCTTGGGGGGGGGGGGGGGGGGAGACACAAGAATTACCAATTCCTATATCAGGCAGTGCTTGCCCATCTGAAAGACCTATAGCTAGCTCAGCAATCTAAATTTGCCGCGGCGGCGCGAGTTAGACGCATCCACCACCGGATTTCTTGAATTTTATCGCGAGAATGGCAGAACTCTTGTGTGAAAAAAAAGGATATTTGCTGACTGGACGGTGGTGACCGCTTTTTGTCCCAGCTGTAATTCAAAGCCTAAGAGTACCGAAGTTGTGTCATCATATGAGCACGTTGTCAAGACAACTGGCTCTAAACAAAATCACTCCAGTGAGGGTTTACCGGTCCAATATTGTCTAGCGGGCCACCATTTTAGGATGTATGCAGAGCAGCGCGCTGGCTGCATGGCTGCGTGCACTGCGCGTATAATTCTTTTTTAGAGAATAACAACAAATGATGGGTGAATCCAGGAATATTTCTAAAAATATATGTTACCATGTATATACTGATTTATATTCCACATACTGAGAATGTTGCTATATGATTGGTCAAGAGTTGATCACGTGATGAGGCGTAGTTTTTCCTATCAGATCACCTGAGAATAAAAGTTCGTTACACTCTAGGTGATAGTACTTTTTGGTTTCGCTGATCTCTTCACTCCTCACAGTCCTAATGCGTGATTAATATTTTGAGTACGCGCGAAATAAAAGTGCGTTACACTCGGACTATCACTTGACATCTAACGCGTCCTAACGCGCGTCCTAATGCGCGTCCTAATACGCATCCTAATACGCGTCCTAATGCGCGTCCTAATGCGCGTCCTTACGCGTGTTCCCCATGGCAGCGGCTCGGGGTTATGGAGATAAGTAAACATTACCTTTTTACGTCAAATTGTCATTTTTGGTATAGATAGTTGGTTTCAGATGTGGAATACAAAGCAAATAATCAACTTTTGGTTTCAAGCAATGAGACGAGCTATCACTTCCTCGGAGATCTGAATGTATACGCTATCTTTCCTCAGCTGCGCTTCGGAAAGATAGCTACATCCAGATCGCCTCGGAAGTGATAGTTCGTCCCATCACCCTCACCAACGCTGATTATTTGCTTACCCCCCCCCCCCCCCCCCACCTCCAATTTTTCCCCCTTTTGCTCTCACACATCCAGGCCCATACTTATTTACACCTGCGATCTAGTACAAAACACACGACGTAGCCATAATTATCCACGTTGATATTTGCTAGCATCCTGTTTTCTTTTATTTTCTCGATGCTTATGGTAATGAGAGGGTTAATTCAGCTCACCTGGGATTGGCGGACGTGTTCTGCCATCTTGATTGGCTGTTCTGGGTCACGAGGCACCGAGAATGCCCTCCAGCCAGGAACCTGCAGACAAGGGGACGAGAAAAACCGCCATAGTTAGCCCTTTGTTAGCCACCATATAACTCTATTGTATGGGATTCGCGTGTACTATATTCCACATACTAAGAATGTTGCTTTAGGATTGGTCAAGAGTTGATCTCGTGATAAAGTGTAGTTTTGCCCCATCTGATCACCTGAGAAGAAACATTCGTTACACTCTAGGTGATACAGCTTACTCTCGATATAACGAGGTCGTCGGGACCAGGGCTTTTTCCTCGTTATAACGAAACCTCGTTGTATCCAAACAGAATAAAAAAACAATAAAATACATTGAAACACGTGTGCTTGTGTGTCCGTTGTGTTTTACTATGTTTTGATATCCATAGCCGTCTTGGAAACATGCATTTTCAAACTGAAAAGTGGATTTATTTTTGCTCAATTAATTTGAAGTTTTGATAACTAATTGCATTCAATGAATATAGACCATTCCCGATACGATGGGTGTTATTTTACAGTAAATAAACTGGTCAAAATAAGTTGTTATCGTAATCTTCTGGACAAGGAAACATGTGGTTTCGTTGTTTGGACAAACAAGAGAACAGGCGGCGCAACGGGTTAAACGGTCGGGATATGAGGGGAAGAGCGTCTCGCTCGTCTGATGGGTTTGCAACGACGTAGCAACACCTTTTATGATCGGCACTTTCTTTGTGGGTCATTCCAAAATTATTACGATGGGGTTCCATTTAGAAGATTAACGGTGCCCTGCATGCTTTTATTTCATTTTGTTATTGTGATGATTTCCGGCGGTATTCTAGTTTAAAGAAGAATATTTTATTATCTCTTCAAATCTTCCATTGTCATATTTTAGTGTGTGAAATATACTTCACCCGCCCGAGATCACATTTGTTTTTGTCAAGAAACCCAATCAATCGCTGCTCATCAGACACACCCCCAATTCAGCACGCACCGTGTCATTGATTGCCGCGATGAGATCGGACTTGCAAACCATGTGCTTTCAATATACGTTCGCTGTGCGAAGGAGTGATGGAGTGATGTGGTACTTTTTGGTTTCGCTGATCTCTTCACTCCTCACAGTCCTAACCCGTGATCAATATTTTGAGTATGCGCGAAATAAAAGTGCGTTACACTCGGACTATCAACTTACTAACAGGTAGCTCGGCGCAGACGGCGCCCCGGTGCGCGGCAAAGTCAGGTCGTGTGTTTAAACTGGTCTTCGAAAGCTCCAAGTGGAGGGAAAAACCAGCGTAAAGCATCACAAATCTGTCAGTGAAATCGACATGAACAGAACTCAAAACAGTCTGGACTTTGAGACTCCGCGTGGATTACAGCGTAAAACACACCCCCAATCAACATGATCAAAGTCCGATGTATTATCTGCAGGCGCGTATGCAGGGGGGGGGGGGTCGTGGGTTCAACCCCCACCCACCCCCCTCCATTTTGTGTTTTGGGGGGGGGGGGGGGGGGGTGGGCCTTGTCTCCCCAGAGGTCGGTCTGGTAGACGAACCGTACAGTTATGGAAAAAACAACCCCCCAAGAAATCCATTACTACCCCCCTCCCCTCCTCCCCCCCCCCCCCCCTCCCTTCACCCCCTCCCCCCGATCATCAACTTTTGGAGACTCGGCGGGATTAAAAAAAAATCAGCTCGAAAACCCTCCTACCCCCCCCCCCCCCCCCTCACAAAAATTAAAAGATCCTGGATACGCGCCTGATTATCAGCGTAGCTACAATCTCGTTAACCCCGCTCCTATCTTCCTCGTCTTTCCTCGATCCAGCCCTTCCAGGGACGATCTGAGCGCCGATACTTCCTGGTTAACGCTCTTAGTACCAGAGGTGCATGAACATGTGTAAATAACTCAATGAACCTTTTTTTTTTGTTATTAGTATTTTCTTCTTCTGTTTTTTTTTTTTTTTTTTTTTTTTGGGGGGGGGGGGGGGCTTGTCTCCCCAGAGGTCGGTCTGGTAGACGAACTGAGCGAGTACTGATAGAGTTAATACCAGTCATAGAAGGCTGAGAACACAGGGGTAATCATAGTTACTAGGCTGAGGAGTACTGAGGAGTGCAAGGAATGCATGGTCACAACCCAGTGAAGAATACCGGTGTCGTGATCAGGGAAGACTTAACGTTTCGTCCACAAGACCTGCGCTCAACCATGAGAACACAACGCGTACGTGGTCGATCGACGGCAAGATCTTCACCCTCACGAAGGATGGACGCAAGGTTTTGGTGAGAAACAGAGTTGACATTGACCGTCTTTTGTGAGCTATACCGCCCCCCCCCCCCCACACACACACACACACACAAACTTTACTCCGCACGTCGTTATTTAGATCACTCTTTCGTCGTTTTAAGTGTCCGTACATAGCGACGTTGACGTAAATAATTCTGCGGACTTTGCAGCTGAAGGTGATTGTGAATTTGCAACTGAATGTAAATACCATATTGAAGATAAATTCCACGAGAAAACAACTAATCTGCCCTCTGACCATTTCAGTTGAATTAATTTTGATGTACGTAGTCTTTATCGCAATTATTTGTCTTCTCTGGACTTTTCATTTACTGCAATCGGTCTATCTGAAACCTGGCTTTATAACAGAACAATGTTTTTTTTCTATTCCCGGGTATTCATTTTACCACGCTGATCGCACTGGTCGTGGCGGTGGTGTTGGGTTGTTTGTTAACAGTAATCTAAATATACGTGTTCTCTATGATTTAAAATTTGATATTATGGGTGTAGAATCTCTGTTTATTTAAATTTTGAATAACGACCAAAAAAAATAATAATTGGTGTGGTATATCGTACGCCGAAAAGCAACATATCTAATTTTGTGTCTGCATTTAAACATATCATGAATTCAATATCTAAAAGTAAACAACTTTGCTACATCATGGGTGATTTCAATTTGGATTTATCAAACTTGAATGTTTCTACCACCAATAATTTATTGAATATGCTATTTTCATTCAGTTTCCACCCCATGATAAGTAAGACGACACGTGTTGCCAACAATACTGCAACACTATTGGATAACATTCTAACTAATTCAACCAATCAACTTTCGTTTTCTGGAATTTGTTTTTCTGACGTCAGTTATCATTTGCCAGTGTTTCAAGTATCCTCTCTCTCTTACAATGTATAAAATTTAATCACTGTACTTGGTTAAGTCGTAAACTTGCTGAGTCGACTCTCAATGCATTGAAAACACAGCTATGTGAGTTTCATTTGAATCGTATTTTAAGCATTGATGATACTGAATTTGCGCATGATGAATTCATAGACTCTATAGAAACAGGAGTTTCTCCATCTAATATGGAAATTGATCGGTTAATTCCATTATTCAAAAAGGGGGACTCTCACAAGTGTGATAACTATCGCTCGATATCCATTTTGACTGCATTTCTAAGATTTTAGAGCGTCTCGTATTTATCGTATTTGGATTGGTTGACTATTGGCCTGCTTCTTGTGTTGACGGAGGTAACTTGATTCGCCTTGTGTTAAGTTTATCTGTCACTTGTGAATTTGCATTTGGTTGCAGATATTTTCTTGCAACGCCCCCCCCCCCCCCCCCCGCACAAAATGAAAGTGCATTTGTGTAACTTGTAACCTTTGACATGGATTTGAATTATCAATCATTTGAAATTTACTTTTCCATGTCGGATATTATTCGTGTTATACAATGCTTTTGTCTTGCCTCATATCATGTACTGTAACACTCTCTGGTCCACGAAACATCCTTCCAAACTGGCCAAATTGCATCGCCTCCAGAAAAGAGCGTTACGTATCTGCTCTAATTCAGATTTTCGAGCCCACTCATTACCTATTTTTAAAAAGTTTCGTACTTTGCACATATACGACATTAATCAAATGCAAATTTCCTCAATAATACGTCGTTTCTTCCACGGTACACTGCCACCGTACGTAATGCACATGTTCTCTTTAAATACTTCGATCCATGACCACAATACGAGGGCTGTAAATAAATTTCACCAATGGAAAGTTACTTCTACATCTATCCAATCTTCTTTGCGACACATTGGACCAGCTTCATGGAATTCTCTACCACCTTTCATTCAAAATACATGTATTCAATTCTGCTATTCATTTAAAAATATTCTGAACAAACATCTATTGTTAGCTTACTGCTAATTTTTCTGACTCTTTGGATTCATTGTCAACTGTTAATATACCAATATTTAGCCATTTTATGTTTCATTGCCACAAAGGTGCGCCTAACCTATCAAGCCTCTACGGCTTTTACAGGCGTCCCCTTTTCCCCATTTGTAACCATATATATATTCTGTATTCAAATTGTTAATACATGTCAAATATTACTTGTTTATTCATTATCTATGACATGTATTTTCATGTTTGTATCATATTTTACTATGTATGTAAATATGCTTTTTTATGTTGATGGAAATGAATAAGGTTCAATCAATCAATGTTTGAAACTCTGTCTGGTAAAACACACTAGGCCCTAAACCTTCTGACTGCCCTGAATACACTTTTTCGCCCGAGATCCAGGGCAGTCAGAAGTATTAGGCCTAGTCTGTATTACCAGGCAGAGTTGTTAACAGACTCGGTTGTGACCATGTACTCCCCTGAGCCGAGTAACTAGGCTAGGGTAATCACCCGGGGTAATCACGGGCAATCACGGATCGGTGGACTGCGAACAATGGACCGCGAACAATGGACCGTGTGGAAGTATAGGGAGGTGAATTATTATAATCAGGATGATTATTGAGTCACGCGACGGGCAAGGACGAAAATGCGCAAACACTGACATGCCTAGTTTAGGTTCTAGACGTATTTTATCAGCCCGCATTCGTGTACACAGCGCGACACGAAACTCTGCGCAACGATATCTAGTGATCACGCGATCGCCGAGTTTATCCAGGTTGGCAATTCTTGGCGATCGCGCGATCACTCGATATCGTTGCGCTGAGTTTCGTCGCACACTGTGTATACGAATGCGGGCTGATAAAAATAATACGTCTAGAACCTAGACTGTGGCATGCTCCGCGGGTTCGCTCAACAAATAACATGAAAGGCAAATAAGTGGTCAGATTATAGTGACATAATAGCTCAGCAACAATAATATGGTATTACATAATCATTCACTCTGCTACACTCTGCACTCTGTAACACATGATTGCATTGGCTGTTAAGTGTAACGCTGAAGAAGAATGCAGTCGTTCTTTGGCAGACTAACGTGCAATAAGCCACTTTCGTAACGTATTCACAACTTTCCCCCTAAGTGTCTGGTAACGCGCTAGATTAATGCAATAACGCGTTGCTACGAAGTTAGCAGTCAATCGGCAGCGCTCGCTCGTTCTATAGAAATCGTGAGCGTTTTATTTTTCGTCTCGCGAAATCTCACGCGCAGATTTTGCTGCACGTAGATTATGAAGGAATTTGACATGCTCGCGAGATCTTTTGCTGGGGTCTTCTGTAAGCATACTGATCAGGATTTTTTTAGACAGGGATTGAGATTATATGTTTCTTAATAAATATTATTAGTTTTTTTCGAAATCCGCAAAGGAGTTTTTATGTTATTTGCCTTCAAAAACAGGCCTCATTTTTTTTTTGAAATATGTAAGCTCTCAGACCTTGCTGGATGCTGACCCTTCTATGGATTGTACGGCAACGACAGGTACGGCTCTAAAAAGCCAATACTTCAGCGGAGATTCTGATTCCAATATTGTTTGGGCTCAAAAATAAAACATTTGAGCTATTCGTCTTCAAAGTGACGCGAGATTTCAGAAATCGTACGGACTTCGCAACCGATACATACGTAAGCTCCCAGACTTTGCTGGATCCTGACCCTTCTACAAATTGAACGGCAATACCAGTTACAGCTTTGGAAAGCCGGTACTCCAGCGGAGAATTTGATTCCAGTTTTGTTTGGGCTCCAAAATAAAACATTTGAGCTATTCGTCTTCAAAGTGACACGAATTTTCAGAAATCATACGGACTTCGCAACCGATATTCGTCCGCAGGCAGCAGAAAACACACGATTTTATTTTCAGCTCGGTAGTCGTGACCTTCACTTTACCTCTCGAACCGCGAAAAAGGTCTCCTTTTCAAACTGCGATATCTCCATGAATATATCATATTTTTGTACACTTTCTTTTGTAACTGTATGTTAGAGGTCGACATTTACTAAGGATGAAAAAACATTTCATTGAAACAGGCAGAAAAATATTGAAAATTCGAGATAAATAATGTGGTTCTAATAAAAATTTAAAAAATGAAAATAAACTCTATATTTCAATGTCAATCGCTTTTGAGCCCCTAATATTTAGAGATCATCTGAAGCGGAATTTATTGTACTTTATGGAGATACCATTATTTTTCAACCTCCCCCCATAGAAGGGTCAGGATCCAGCAAAATATCAACCATGTTCAAATCCAGAATGAGCGAGATATGACGAAGTTGTGAGCGATCCTAACCAGTCAATCATAGTCCGCGGACTATGATTGGATCGCCTTGGATCGCCGGTAGAATTTCGTTATTATCGTGGACTATGATTGGCTGGTTAGGATCGTTCACAACTTCGCCATATCTCGCTCATTTTGGATTTGAACATGGTTGATGTTTTGCTGGATCCTGACCCTTCTATGGGGGGAGGTTGAAAAATAATGGTATCTCCATAAAGTACAATAAATTCCGCTTCAGATGATCTCTAAATGTTTAGGGCTCAAAAGCGATTGACATTGGAATATAGAGTTTATTTTAATTTTTTGAATTTGTATTAGAACCACATATTTATCTCGAATTTGCAATATTTGTCTGCCTGTTTCAATGAAATGTTTTTTCACCCTTGGTAAATGTCGACCTCCAACATACAGTTACAAAAGAAAGCGCAAGAAAATATGATATATTCATGAAGATATCGCAGTTTGAAAAGGAGACGTTTTCCGCGGTTCGAGAGGTCAAGTGAAGGTCACGACTACCTCGCTGAAAATAAAATGAGCGTATTTTCCGGTGCCTGCCGTTTGGCTGTTAGGGGGAAAGTCGTGAATACATTACGAAATCTGTCTATGGTATTTCCCTGCTACCTTGTATCATGTAAACTTTCACCATGTTCACAGAAAAATATACATTGTGATATACATTAAAAGTATATGATTGTGATATCAACAACTGAAGTTACCAGTATAAAGCTGTGCATAAACTAGATTTATTTCTCTGTTTTTCAAATTTGAAATGAAATAACAGTATTACAGCGATGTGATAAAAGAAAAGAAACATAGGCTGTCCAAACAGGATGGGTCTGCATCACGCCAGTCCGTGCGTCACGTCAATGCGTCAATAGGGACTTTTCGATTGAGTGAACGAGAGTGATGTGACGCCTGGCGGCAGGCGTATGTCAACGCGTTTACTCCCTACGTTGAGCCGCTCCTGAAATGCGTTTCGATTTTAGGCGTCACGTCTAGTCAACGTAGTGACGTCATGGCCCCTGTGGCCCGCGTGGCAATCACTGATCTCCCCACTGGTTGCAATACGTATACGGGCGCGGTTAAAATGTATATGTGGGACTGTAGTGTGCATTTGCAACTTGCTCGACGACAGAGCAAACAGGTACCTGATAGGCTGTAGTTGGTACGTCAGTGGTGCTCATGTTAAGTGAGAAGATGATGAACTTTCTGGTAATATAGCTATTTATATTTTGTTTAAAAAAATAAATGGAAAAATCATGGAACTTCCCACTGATTTGCTGTAACTCAGCATAATCTTCCTCCGGCACCGTCCATATCGAGAGGAGTATGACGTCATAGACAGCACGGGATGAGCCCGGCGCGAGTGAATTGGGTGGTCGGTGAAAACCTGGGTAAACGCGTTGAGCCGAGGGGTGTTGAGCCGAGGTGTCGACGTTAACGCATGCGCGGTGCGTAAAAGTGACGTCATTCACGGTGACGCCTGGCGGCACGTCCAAATCGAAAAGTCCCTAATAACTGACGCGTCATATCATATCCAGTGTACGTGGACTGACGCATTCATTTCCATTAGACCTATAGCTTGACGCAATGGCGTGTCGCATGGACTTGATTGACGCTTACAGACACATCGTATCCTGTGTGGCCAGTCCTTATATATACATATATATCACCCTTAATTATAATTACCCTTGTGACTGGGCCCCTTCGAGGCCGTTGAACAGCCTTTGTACCACACGGGTCGCGGAGAAAGCACGGAACATCTTGTTCCCTCAAAAATTCAACGCAGATTGGGAGCAGTGAGTGCTGAGGAGGTGCTGCATCAAACTAGCAGGCTTCGAACCTCTGTCGCCTCAAGTCGGATCGGATCGGGGCGTGTGGGTTCCAGCCGCCTCGGCCTCTCTACTGCAATTCTAATACGGAAGTCGGATCGAGTAAAGAGTCAGAGAGTCCGCTGTGATAATGGTGCGCAGTTCTGTTCCCAATAACAGATGATCGTCAGCCAGCGAGTCTATAACCAGTCTATGCTTAGTATCACAGCCAAACCTATGCTTAGAGAGCATGCACGTACGTACCACCACTGAAGAGCTTGTACAATTAACAAATGCACACGTGCATAACAAGAGATGTATCAATATATTATGCCTTCGATTCGCGGAGTAACGCCACTACCGTGCAATGTAGCAGCTGTCGAGCTGCCGTCTGGCCACATGTAACATGAAACGTACATAACAACAAAATAAAAGAACACTTCAACGAATCGCGACTGGCTGGGTTGCATGCGCTAGTCTGCGCGCCCAGACTGCGTCGTGACACCGTCTCAAAAGAAAAAAAACGGTCTGCGAGACCAGGACAGGAGGAAATTAATTCATACAACGGGTCTGCTCATTGATAGACTAACGGGATAATTTACGTGTTAATTAGGTACATACTCACGAAATCTGTTTGCTACTACTCGGCCCTTCTTTGACCAGGGATGTGTTAGGAAGGAGAAACAACTCGAGCATATAATAAACATCTGTATGGATACTAAAGCGTGCTAATGAATGTCAAAAGCATTCCACAATCACTACAATGCTTTGATGTCCCATGCGCGGCACCGACATTTAGCTGCTGTCAACTTGAAAGGCAATATCTTTAATTCAATGTTTTGTCTCTGGAAGCTATGTTTCTTATCACATTTTTGTGCAATTTTCAAGAAAGTTACGGGCAACACCACTAAAGATCCTGTACTCGGTTTTCTTCTAAATAATTGTTTAATAATGCACAAACAGAGATATAAGATAATATTCTTACTTACACAATAAACAAATTTCTTCATTTTCCGCAGATTTCCGCAAATGTGGGATTCAATCATTATCAACATATCTTAAGCTGTTTATTTCCATTAACAGAGTTTGCGTGCATCTGTGTGCAACTGAGATATTTTAGTAGAAAAAACTGTTTATTTTTGTTCGCTGGTACCTCTTTTCCTCACAAAAGTATTGATACAACCCAACAGAACTGGGCAAGCGAAATAAGACTCTACATTTCTTTTGTTCTATCTGAGAAACCGTTGCTTCGCAATCCTGTTCGTCATTATTAAAACACCTAAAAAGCACATGTTGAGAAGACATTTTTTTCGGCGGTGCCACGCATGGGTTCAAAGAAAGAAAGTTGTTTCATATCCTTCCATAACACATCCCTGCTTTGACAAAAGGAAGCAACTTACGAAAGAGACTTGCGTCACTTGCGTCACTTGCGTTGGCATCAGTACAACACCACGTGTTGTTAGTTTTGTTATGTTAGTTTGAATATCTCGCAGCAAGATGTATATTTCTTCTCCAGATGTTGTCTTATGTAGGGAATGCTGGGTACAATCTACGAGTATCAATAACTCAGATTTGAGTGATTTGCCATTCCTTCCTTTTGTCAAAGTAGGCAGTACAGCTTGCGAAAATGAAAATCTTCATGGCCATTTAGAAAAGTTTCTTCACCCTAGCGAAGCTGACGACTACCTCGTTATTCACAGATCATTACAAAGAACAAACTTCATGCTTTGCCGCTTTGAACACTTTGGAAACCTTTGGTAATCTTGAACTTCGACAGACACACCCTCGATTTCGTGTCCGAATTAGATATATCTGAAAGTTATTAACCGATTTTGTTCTATCCTCGGGCACTTTCCTTCGCTGGCTCTATAACTACTCTACGACTTGTGCATTAAAGTTAGCCCGTCCCTTAAATAATCTCCGATAATTGATCGAGCTTTCTTTTTTCGTACCATGAAAATAGTCGTAATTTCAAATTGTGTCAACGGTCGGCAATCAATTGGAATCAAATCTCAGTGAAAACTAGTTCGATTTTTATTTATTCTATGGAAGTTATAGTACCTCTGACCTTAAACTTTCACAATTGATCCCAAAGATACGTGCTTAATATGTGCAAGCTTTCATGAAGTTTGCAGATGTTTGTAAAAAGGACTGGCCATCTTTAACATGAGACGTGAACTTCCAGCGAAGGCTGGTCAGTTTCTAACCATTTAATATGTTTGAATGCCATTTCAATTCTTCCTCTGTGGAAATCAAAAAGTTACCAGCGATGAACGCATCACGGCATAAAACAAACATCGTATTTACAATGTTGGCTTTATTACATAATCGATTATATAACGGAAGAGGCTATATACAGTTGAGGTCAAAAGTTTACATACAAGTTTGCTTGCAAGACATGGTAAAATATACTAGATCTGTATAAATTTAAATATAAATATAAATATGATTAATTTGGTATCAAATGGAAGAGCGTATCAAGTTCTTTCATATGATTGGAATGCCGTTGGGATTAGATTATATTTTAGGTAGATTTTTTTTTCTTTGAAGAAAAAAAGTGATATTCGTGCCAAATGTATTCTATTGTTTGGTATTATATTTTCAAATATCGTTTCATAGAAATATATAAGTGTCAAATCTATGATATATATTACATTTTCTATCATGATATGTCACCACTGAACAAAAAAGTGTAATCTAATATGCTTGTGTTGAGAAGTAACTAGCACAAATATGAAATGTTTTTTGTCAAGCTTTCATTTTTTATTTGACTAAAATATGAAGATTTTCTGGGGGAAAATGACACCTAAATATTTTCAGCTCCTGATAACGAAGCAATGTGATGAAGGGGCATGACATACTCATTTGTTTGATATCAAATTCGTCATAATAGCACAAATATTTTATAAGATACAGGAAAATATATGACGTTTGGCAAGTGTCAACTTTTCCTTGAATTTCCTGGGTGTATGTAAACCTCTGGCCTCAACTGTATATCCACTGGTGAAAATGAAAACTGCTGAGTTGGCAGTAAAGTGAACCTGTTTTGTTCCTCCTCTATGGAATTCCCTTCGCTTGGCCCAGAACTAATTTATGATTTGTGCATTAACACGTGCCGTGAACTCCCAGTCAAGACTGGTCAGTTTCTCAATTCTTGCTCTAAGGGAGTTGTGTTGAATTACCTGTGAAAAAAGTTACATGTAGCAATCAAAATTTTAACAGCGATGAATACATCACAGCATCAAACAATAAACATCGTATTTACAATATTGGCCCGATTATGATGATGACGTAGGAGACTACGGTATGCATTTCCACAGGGGATGGGCCTATGCCAAGTTCGCTAAAATGAAAACTGCTGACTTGGCAGTAAAATTGACTGTGTCACGACACGTCCGGCTCGTGAAAGAGCGCTGAACTTTGGCTAAGCAAGGATAGGCTTACAGATATCAACAACTCTAACCAGGGACGTGTTATGGAAGGATATGAAGCAACTTTCTTCCTTTGAACCCATGTGCCAAGCCGCTGAAAAGTTATGTGTTCTCAACAGGTGCTGTTCAGGTGTTTGAACAATTATGAATATGATTGTGTGGCAACGGCTTGTCGGAGAGGACAAAAGAAATTTACAGTCTCATTTCGCTTGTCCCGTTCTGTTAATACTTCCATGAGCATAACAGGTATCAGCAAACACAAATAAACAAGTTTTTCAAGTGAAATATCTCTGTTTCACGCAAACACACACAAACGCCGTTAATGATAATACACAGCTTAATATATCATTTTGAGAGTGGTTGAATCCCCCAGATGCACAAGTTGTCGGAAAGTGAAGAAATTGGCCAATTTTGTAAGTAATAAAAATAGCTTATATGTCCGATTTTTAATGATTCCTCAATACTTTTCGAAACAAAAGCAGAGTAAAGGATCTGTCATTATCTGCCGTTAACTTCTTTAAAGTTTGCAAACAAATTTGTCAAAAACAAAACGTCTACAGACAAATGGGAAATTAAAGAAATTTCTTTTCAAGTTGACATCAGCTAAATGTCGGCACGGCACATGGAACATCAAAGCATTGTCATGATTATGGAATGCTTTTGGCATTCATGAGCACGCTTTAGAACCCATACAGATGTTTGAATATATTATGCTCGAGTTTCTACTCCTTCGTAACACCTCCCTGCTCTAACAGAGCAGATGCAGTAAGACTATGGACCCTATGGTAAGACTATCGCGTATAGTCTTTGTTAACAGACTCGGTTATGTCTATGCATCCCAGGGAATGTTTCATCGATCTAAAAACCGATCCGATCAGTCCTAATTGCCTTGATGTGTCGTTAAATTTGTGACCCTAGGGTGATTAAAGACAGCCCGTCCCTTTTTCAGATCACCACAAAACCATCGAAAAATTGGCAAAATACATAGAGAAGTGCTAGCAAGCTGTATATTCATAATTTGAAACCGATACGTAGTGTAAAATTCAAATAACGCACGAAAACAGCGGATGATTAATAGTCTTTATCTCAGGCTCTTAGCAGTTTGCGTTGAAATATCTGCTTTGATTCATCTGTTTATTAAATTATAAAACGCATTATGAAAAAAATTGTTCTATAGAAGGAATCATCTCCAAAGTTTGGTAATTAATCATAAAATTAGGATTTCACACATGCATAATAACCACATAGATACTGTAACAAAGACTAATACTTTTTTCGTAGTACGAAAAAAGTCGGTTTGAAATTTAACGGCTGAAATGTTTACACATAGAGAAAGCTTCAACATGCTATATTCTTAAAAATGGTCTTGAATCACACTTTCTTCAATTTACGATCGTGATAGACGATTTCAAATTTTAAGCTTGCAAAAGGGACGGACAATCTTTAAAGAAGGTCGCGAAAATGAACCACTCGCAAAAATAACAACTTATACAGTCTTACATATTTTATCTTCTCATGAGTCTGACTGAGAGGGATATAAATGTCAAATCACAAATAATGTCATTTGCTTTTTCCCCGACGTTAACGTTTTGGGTAGACTTTGGTATCGTGAAGTACTTGTAAATATCAGCGTGTACAAACAACATGATAGTGGCGTTGTTTGCCAGGACTTGAAATAGGAAATATCTGCCTATACTCACATGACCACGCCAAATCACATGATCATATTCCTATAGAATGAGTGCAGGTTGGAAGGCACATGTATACGCTAGAGCCCCCCCCCCCCCCCCCCTCCCTCCACCTCACACACATTATAGGCATGCTTATAAACCGCCCTTCTACCTACATTACTGGGAAGGGGGGTTGATCGAGAATATATAAGCATTTTCTTAGGGTGCCAGGGTAAGTGATCATTCAGTAAACGTTGAATACATTTTCCCATTTTCTTGTCCAATCGGGCAATTATATATTAGCCCCTTTATGTTTCCCGGTTTGGCCGTATTGCGTGGGAAAATGGTTTCGGAGCCATGGGAGCGTGATGCATACCCCTGTGTAGCTTAGTTGCGGAGGAGAGCATGCACAACCGAGTCTGTTCACAACTATGTCTGATAATACAGACTATGCACTATTCAGCGCAAGACTAATCACTCTCCCGTATTTGCACACAAAAAGGTGTAGGACGCCATGCATGGGACGATACCGCCGCCATTTCAATATGCAGAGCTGCTCGCTGGCTGCATAGCTTCATGCGCTGCGCGTATAATTTTTTTTTTAAGAGAACAACACAAAAATGAATATTCCAGAATATTTCTGAAAATGTATGCTCCCGTGTATGAACTGACCCCCCCCCCCCCCTACCCCCACCTCTCATTTTCCCCCTTTTTCTCTCACACATCCAGGCCGATATTACACCTGCGATCCATTACAAAACAGACGACGTAGCCATAATTGTCCGCTTTGATATTTGCTAACATCTTGTTTTCTTTTCTTTTCTTTTCCTTAAAGAAAATTAATGAGTATATTATAAATTTTATTTTACAATTTATTATGTATTTCTCATACCTCGAAAGGGGATGACAGAAATGATAAATAAACTTCAAACTTTAAACTTCAAACTTCATCCGGGAACTTGTTTACTAAAATGGCGCCCATGTCGTACTACAACTGCTTTTTCGGAGACTAATCCGTCTTAGGTCTTTGTTTGTGGCCATGTTCTCCTCAGCCTAGTAACTAGACTAACCCCTGTGCCGTAACTCTCAGCTCTAACATGATATGAACTGGTGAAACATACACAGACATGAACATCACACACACACACTTTTTTCAATTATCTTTATTCTCGATTCCACACACAAAAACAATTTAAACAATCTTTGTGAATGTGTTAACAAATTCAAACAAAATAATCATGCAATACATTTCTGTTCGAGTACAAATTAGGATAGATTAAGTGATTATTTTTTAAATAATTCAACAAACACACACACAGACATACACACACATACACACACATACACACACACACACACAGACATACACACACATATACACACACACAATGGAATAGGTGGAGGCGGGACCTTATACACAGTAATGCACATTCACGTGTACACATATACATGTACACCTGTACATACACGCGGATTAATGCGCTCCCACATTATATCAGATACAGTCATGTATATATTTATTCATATACACTCAAATAAAAATGGAATGAAAATGGTGAATTGCGTTCATAGTTTTGATATTATATCACACCATTTTCGTTCATTATTTTGTTCTTTTCAGCGCAAAGAGACATGCAATTTATGTGCTGTAAAGTGTGATCATTATTAATATTTTTTCTCATATAATGTTTCTTCATCTAATTTTGCAAAACTCCAACAAACACAGCATGTTAACACCAACATAACATATATAGAAAATCAGAAAATACATTTTCTTTTAAGTGATTTGGCTGAGCGTTCAGGTTGATGTACAATTTCATTATGCCAGGACATATATCATTTCATATATGTATGTCGAAAGAAGCAGAAAGAATGGATACATAACGATATGATCGATTTTAATGTCCATAACTTTGGGAATGTGAGGTACAGGTATTTTTATCATATTTTGTTAGTGTTGGTAAAACAAAGCGATTGGCTACAATAAATAAAGAGGGAGGGAATTACAAATATTGCATATTGATATATGATACATTATATTCAAGCCATGGTATATATAGCAGCCTCAACACATACACATGTATACAAGTAGAACCTGTTCTGTATTATACAAACATATATATTTAATATATCATAGCACGATAAACAACGAATGTGTACATTCGCATCTTTTTGATAGTATATACAGTGTGTCCCAGAAAAAAGGAAACTCGTTTTTCGAGGTCGATAACGTGATCATAAAATATCATATTATTATAAAAAAAAAAAAAAATAACAGCAATATTGAGAGTATACATTGTATACAAACATATATTAATTAACCATAGCACGATAAACAATAAATGTGCGCATGCGCATCATGTTGATGGTATGTATACAACATTATAACACCTCTAAAACGTTCTGCAACTCAAATTTAAAGGGTAATATATCACTTGTTCCCTCATCATCGTACGTGACTATGCGTGTGTCAGTTACAATGCATTCTATTGTCGATGAGACTGAGATAGTTAAACAATGTTTCCAATTGAAGCCTGTATTGAAACAACCTGCACAACAATATGTATATAATATTTGATAGGCTCTGGCCATATTGGCCCCTATATTTGTACATAAGCCTTTCACACCCACTATGTGGATCGTGTCATCATCAATACACACAAGTTCCATAGAGCATTTTCTCCTATATGCCCTCCCTCTATGACATTTCAAAGAGAGTGACAGACAGACATATAGAGAGGGGGAGAGAGAAAAAAAATATAAAGAGAGAGGAGAGAGAGAGAGAGAGAGAGAGAGAGAATAAGGAGAGAGGTGTTTAAATACTTCGCATCATAATACTTTTGAAACATACGATTCAATGGAAGTGTCGAATCTGCTAGTAACTATTGTTGCTAGAAGTCCGTTTGAATAGACTATGTCGTATGTTGCTTTGTAGGACATATAACAAAAGAACATGCGCCATGTTGCCACCTTTTGAAACCGAGTCGTATATAAATGGCTCTGCTCTAAATTATTTGCAGACTGCGCTCTCCTATCCAGTTGGACATACATGTGAATAAACGACATTATCATAATCACCTAGCAACTATTTTGTTTTTTTAACTTGATTTAACGAATACCGATATTCATGATGACAATACACCATCTATATGATATATTCATGTACAGTACTTATATAGGTTATATAGGTTTACAAAAACAAATCTGCGGAGACTTTGAGGTCTTTTTCGGCAGGAGCACCGCCTGGATCATGATATTCTAGGAAGCACGTCGCCTTGTGATGAGATGATGACCCCACCAAGAAACTTGTTGAGTTGTTCGTCGTTCCTTACGGCGGGTTGGAGATGGCGAGGGATGATTCTTGACTTCTTGTTATCGCGAGCAGCGTTGCCTGCTTGGGAGACGAATGTGGAGAAAAAAAGAGTGGGTATTCGATTGAATCGAAAGTATTGTTGCTATAGATTTGCGGACTGCGCCCTCTTTGTCCGTTGGACGTACATGTGGATGAGCGACATGCTCGCGATCAACCCAGCCAGTCCGCTGAATCCCATGAAGACGTTCACAAAGTTCTTCGTCACGTCACGCATGTAACCTGCAAGAAAAAAAAATATGTTAAATGGATAGTTCACCAAAGCTAAGTTGGCTTCAATAAAAGCAGAAACATGAAAGAAACATATGAGTAAAGGTTTGGTGAGAATCCGTCAAAGGATAAGAAAGATATAATCTTTTGAAATATGAGTTGCGTGACGTCCTGGAACTAACTACTATGTACTTGTGAGTCTCTTAATTATTATTAATCAATATTCAACATTCCGCCATATAAACAATTCTTTTATGCCATGTTTTGATTCTTCAGTTTTGTTTTTTGAGTAGCCTCGACGTGTTGCACAATAGAAATATCCACACTGGGAGCCCTTTACGTGGCATACCACGACCGTGCATATATACAGTGATATTTCAGAGCATATATTCCCGTTTTTTCGTGACTATGGGAACGTCCCCGGTCTTACCGGTGGCAGCGCCGGATACTGGTATTCCAATCCCAGACAGGAAGTACGAGATCGCAAGGATTTCTGGGAAGTGTTCCTGTGAGACGCTTACCGAGACAGAGGCAAAGTAGGCTGCGCATGCGCCGTACACACCGAATCCCGTTGCGAACGAGCAGGCGAGAATGTTGGTGAACGACTCGCTGAGTCGGTAGAAGAGGAAAGTTGGTATCAGCAAGATGGCGTTGAAGGTATAAATATGAAGGCTCCACTTCGGGTTTCTTCTGAGAATGAAGATGATTAAGACGCGGTTGACACAACCCCCGATGGCCCCCATTACTAGCAGAAAGGGGGCTTCATCCTGATCTACGCCCACACTAGTGGCGTAGGACACCACGAACAGCGCCCAACCGATGAAGACGAACTCGATCAGAATCTGACACGGCAAGAACAGCAGGGTGAACGCAAGTTCGTTTCTCAGCGCCGCAAATGCAAACGTCTTTCCCACAACGCACACAAGCGCCCTCAGCGTTGATAACAGGATGCCACCGCAACGTGTGCAGGTCTTCCGCGGTGTTTCCTGGGATGGGCCGACGTCCTCAGCATCCTCAATGTCCACAGGCTCTTCAGTACTCGTGCCCGCTACGTCCCCGGAGGAGCGCTCGCGGGTGCCTCCACTCCGCAGGGCCGGAGGTCGTGTACTAGCACCAATGGCGATTAAGTTAGAGGAAAAGCCGCCCAATATGAGAAGACTACCGCCCAAACCGTATGCCACAAGGAGTTTCTGTGTGAGTATCGGCATGGAGATGCCGCCAACGATGGAGACCATCATGGCCAGGGTGTTCATGGAGCCGAACTGGTCCCCGTAGTACTCCTTGAGGGACAGTGCGGTGGTCTGCTGCACCATCGATAAGCCGACTCCTTTAATGAAAGAAATAGTGATCGAACAATATCGATTGATCAATCGATTGGTTGTACTATTCATTGGTTAATAGAACATTGATGTTTTTAATTCACGTGGTCTGATGCACCATTGATATGCCGACCCCTGGAATTAAACAAATCGTGATCGATTGACAAATATCTTGAGTAATCGATCGATTAATTAAGTTATTGATTAAAGGTTGATTTTTTTTCATTCTGAGGACAGTTCATGTGTGTGTGTATGTCTGCATATCGGTACGTCCAATAAAGCTAGCATACTTCATGTCCTTGGTATGTCGGCCAGGGACGTAGGACGAAGCATACGATACTCACCAGCGACTGTTAGCAGTAGGCCTAACACGGCAGGGATTGCCGCGAAACACGCACATATCATGCACCCTCCGACTAGGAGCCCGCCAGCCAGCCCCACCGGGCGGGTGCCGCACAGACGGATCAGCTGCTGCACGGGCGGACCTGGGGCAGTGGAGAAGGGCAGAGAAGGGTGGAGTCGGAGGGGGGGGGGGCAGACAGGCAGGGGGGGAATGGGCGAGGGGCAGAGGGGGAGAGATGGGTAAAATAAAGCATTACACAGAGAAAGAGAAAGACATGAGATGGCGATGTAGAGGAAACGAGGTTGACTATCCAGTAAATTTGTATTTAAAGGGGAAGTTCACCCTGAAATTATTTTGGTTTCAATAAAAAGAGGCAAATGAAAGAAACATATGAGTGAAGGTTTGACAAAAATCGTTCAAAGGAAAAGAAAGTTATTTATTGTGAGCAATATGAATGAATTATTATTTGGTACCAGCACTAATCTGATCATGCGCACCGTATAAGAACAGGCTTAATGTGGTGGCAAATTGTCAACAAGTTTTTGATTAATTTTTTAAATAACGAAAACATGAAATTTATGAAAATGCACATTTTGTGGAAAAGTTGTTTAAAATCACATCAATCGTCATGTTCACCTGGATATTATAATAGGTCATGATAATTCCTAACTTCGTGACGCAACTACCAGTTCATCAGCGAAAGGTGAAATGTTTGCATGGTTAGGAATGAACAAGACCTATTGAAAAATCCAGGTGAACATAAACGCAATCGCGTGTGGTTAAGAGCAGCTTCCAGTCGTGAATATTGAGAGGCGGAACCAAGACTCGTTCAAAGAGATGGATATCCATTTCTTTAAACATCCATGGTTCGTTGCATGATACATAACGCGTGGCGTAAACAGAAAAAGAACTCGTACCTTACTCCCAAATAACGTATGCGTTATGTAAGCATACTTCCGATACAGTAAGTGGTGTCGCCATATATGTTGTCAAAACAATTAGCTCTAAAAAAAAATTGCTCCAGTGAGAGGTTTAGCAGTCCGATATTGTCTATCGGGCTAGTGTCGGACATTCCCAATTACAGTCCCCGCTGTGATCACCGCTGCTTGCTCTACCCGCATTGTTTAGATCCAGTTGTCTTGACAATGATGCTCAAATGACGTCACACTTCGGTACTCTATAGGCTCTATCCTGATATTTACATTTACCGAGTTCGCTTCATGCATTACTTTACATACACCGTAAGGTTAACGCAAGTGCATTGCTGTTCTAGGTGTAGCTTTGATCAACTCAGCTATATATTTATGAACACTGCTCATTATTGTTTTCACTTCTTTTGAAATGGTTCCTTAACCATTTGTGTTCCAGGGAGAATGCTGCCCGATGTGGATTGTCTGTATAATCCCCTATATCTCTTCCGCATAGACCATTTTCATCATGAAGCAAAGTTTACGTACGTCTTTCAAGCATAACGTTACTTATAGTAACCGAGGTTGTCCGAGGTTTGTCGAGTAGCATCAGCTAATAATGATTCAGAGTGCGTTCCATCCATTGAAACCGAATCGCTAGATACAGATGATCGTAATACATTATACATCGCACATCTCAACCCACAACTTCTTTTCTTCCAGAAGCATCATGCATTATTAATGAGACTGTGGTGGCAAGTTTAGTCGATTGACACGTGTGATACCCAATGCTCATTGTTGTGTTCTGAATCAATAGACCATTTTCGTTATGTATTCAACTTTTGTTCACGTCGTTTAAACAATATGTTACTAATGGTAACCCCAAAGCTTGTCCGAGTAGCAACAACTAATATTTTCAGAGTGCGTTCCATCCATTCAATCCGAATCACGAAATGCAGGTGGATGTAATAATGCGTCACCAGGCAGTTAGAGGGAAAGTTGTGAATACATTACGAAAATGATGGATCATTATGTGATACACACATATTTTGGGGTCCAAATCTGTTCCAAAGAAAAAAAAATCCGAAGGATAATTACAAAAATAACAATTGAGGAAAATTGACGAAACCAGTCAACATGCTGAAGTTTGTCAGTACTCCAGTAAAAGGGAAGAAGTAATACATTTTCGTCATTCAAACAAACATCTTCTTTTAAAGTTGATTCTATATCATACGTACATGTCGATAAAGTATGTGACCACGGATACTATTAAGGAATGATATACATCAATCTTCTTTCTTTGCATGAACCCACGCTTGGCCCCGCCGAAAAGTTATGTGTTCTCAACTTGTGCTTTTCACACTTTTTAAGCAATTACGAACAGAATTGTGTAGTAGCAGCTTCTCAGAGAGAACAAAAGAAATGTAGAGTATCATTTCGCTTACCCAGTTCTGTTGGATGGCATCAATACCTTTATGAGCAATACAGATATCAGCGAAAAAATAGATAGGTACATGCAAATGCAGCAAACTCTGTTAATGATAATACACAACATGGATGCCATTTAATGTTAAAAAAAAACAATTTCGTTTTTCACAATGCTCAGAGATTATATGTGACCTTGAACTTAAATTGCTTTTATGAATCCCCAATTACTTATCCAAGACCTCTGAGACTTTTATGTAATCATGACAGCCACGTTAATCAAATACAGTTCAGAAAATTTTGGCTTAAAAACAGAGTTAACTATGACAGCTCGTATCTATATATAATAATGGCGGTCATTTTGGATCTGCTAATTATGATGACATTGGGCACTGTTTCCTGTTTGCAAGTCTTACATTTTAAAAGTAATTTTTAATAAGTAGTAATAAGCATGTAAATATATAATTGGTGCGAAGCAGCCCAGCTTTCCACCTAGACTTTTAGCTTATAGGCAACACTATTAAAATAAGTGCAAAATCCTGCCTTGCATTGATGTTTAAATAGTGTTCTACAACATAGGATGCACATTATCTTTGAAGTTACATTAATTTTCGATTCCTAGTAGCAGGAATACCAAAAAATATACCTATGCAAATATCAGCTCGTACTGACTTTAAAAACGCTTATACAAAAAAAACTATCAGTGAAATGAGTCATATATATATATATATATATTGCTATGCAAATTATGTGATGTCCATTATAAATGAAAATGAATTGCAATATCTATGAAACATCACCAATCTTATTATATTAGAACAAAACAAATGCAACTTTGAAACAATGCTTTTTTCACATCGGTCCAATTAAATGTCCCAAAAATCTCCAGGGACCTTTTTATCAAATATTAACATAAAATTTGACAAAAATAGATACTCTAGCGGATCTGAAAACATAGTGGCCAATCGTTTTAGGGTGGTGCACAGTCATAGTTACAGTCACAGTCATAGTCACAGTCACAGTCACTGTTTGGGCAATGTAAAGAGCTCTAAAATGCCACGCTATCTGACCTATTGTACTCTGTATATCTGCATTAAACAAAACAGTTTTGTGTAAGTGTTATTCAATTAAATAGAAATCCATTTTTTTTTCACTCTTTCCTTTCCCTTTTAACAACATAAATGGATCAAACTAATATCCTCTAAGAATACATCCACATGGTGTTAACGGAAGTTTTTCTAATATCAAAACAAAAGTTACAAACCGAATCAGGCTGATTGCATTTTGAAAATTTGAGTTGCAGGTGGTTTAGCCCTCCGTAGCCAGAAAAAATAACACGAGAAATCCCAAAAGAAGAACATATGATTATTATCATCATTATGGTGTATGTTACTAACAAATTTGTATATAAAATTTATCCCTGATGATCATTTTCAAAACAAACCCTGTTAACATGAGTAACCGATGTTATCTGATCACAAAGGTGCCTTTCACACGCTTGCCTTAAGGTTTAACCCTCTCATCACCACTGGCATGAAGATGTGTAATAGGCCAATTGGGTTTCCAACGCCTGGCGGGTGTTTCACCAAGCTGTTCTTAAGCTAAGAACGACTTTACTAACAAAATGATGGGAATTAAAATCATTGAGAATATGATTTAGCACAAAAAAGGGTAACCAGTCGTGTGTAAATGGTCCTTTCTGAAACGTACATATTAGGAAGGTGTTTTTCTCTTTCACCTGAAACAGGTATTATTCCAAGCTACAACCATTCATTCATACATTTTCGCTCTGACAAAATAAACAATTTGATTCTCCAGATATTATATTTCTAACCTAAATGCACAATTTTAGCTGCTTGTGGGTAACTTATATAATACTTTCTTTCCTTCTTTCTCCAGTGCTTCGTTTATTGCAACAGGAATCTTTGATCCAATTCAAAAATATACACCATGAATCAATATACCAGAATCGTTTTTTAAAATAAAGACATTTTGTATAAAATACTCTAAAAACCGATCGTTAAAATATAATCAATTACTTTAGTTGGGGTGTGTTTTTAACTAATATAAGTACTTACGTGCGGTTTATTGCCATTTGGTCCAATCCCAGTTGGTCCACTCACCCTTTCGTCTACAAGGAACCCCTTAAAATACCGTTTCGGATTGAAATACTGTGTTAACTTATCAACAACTATAATCTTCTCCATAACCTTGACTGTTAACCCTAATCCAGACCCCCTACCCTAACCCTAACCATACATATCAGCATGTGATGGTAGACGAAATGGTGAGTGGACCAACTGGGAGTGGACCAAATGGCAAATCACCCTTACATGCGAGGAAGGTCATTGTGTACTGCAGGGATGCGATGAACCCGACGAGCGAGTGTGAGCTGTTGAACTGGACGACGAGTGACGGGATGAGCACGCCGTACGCCTTGAGGAGTCCCTGGTGGAAGAAGTAGAACACGCTTCGTCCCAAGACGATCACGAAGCGCCATTTCTCGGCCGCGCCTCCGCCGCCCGCCTCCGGCGCCATCTCGCTGTTGTAGGTGGTGGTTGCAGGCACGAGAGCTGTGCTGTGAGAGAGGTGCATGCACCGAACCTCAGATAGCCCCTGTTCATTAGCGTTATGTCTCACTCTGACCAAAGAGCTATTACACTCTGACTGAGTGATATGCCGTAAGCCCGGGAGTTCTTGGAATCAATGGACATACACGGGTGCTGAGCAGCGAAAGTGTATACCTGTCGCTCGTATTATGTACACGAAAAGTAACTTACCGCCCGCCGAGGTTACTGAAAAAAGACTCAACGCACAGTCAGCACGAATGTATGGACAACCTTGAAATACATTGTTAGTTCTCCACCATGCGCATCCATGCTTAAATTTTTTTTTGTGTGGGTGTCAGTATTTTAATGGTGGTGTTTTCGTCACATAATTTATTTAGTAGATAACAGTGAAGAAAGCTGATAAATTGGAGAAACAACACTAGCATGACGACAGAGTTAGTTGAGACAATGTATGAATGATAAATCATATAGCATTGAAAAAAAACATTATTTTTAATATAATTTTCTCTATCTCTATCTCTATCTCTAGCCTATTTCTCTCCACTGCTGAAGGAAGGCCTCCTCATCATTTTTCCATTTTGATCTATCTTGTGCCGTTCGTCTCCATGTCATACTACCATATATTCTCTAATATCGTCAAGCCACCTCCTTCTTTGCCTGCCTCTTCTTCTGGTGTTAGCCCTGGAGGTCCAGATGGTTGATTTATAAGTCCATCTATCATCTTTCCTCCTGGCCAGATGACCAGCCCACCTCCATTTCTTTGATTTAATTTCCTGTACTATGTCCCGTACTTTGGTTTTCTTTCTCAAATCCTGGTTTCTGACTTTGTCCCTCTTTGTAACACCAATCATAATTCTTTCCATAGCCCTTTCGGTTACACTAAGTTTTCTCTTCAGTCTCTATTTCTTGTGGTCCACGTTTCTGTTCCATAAGAGAGCACAGGCATGATGCATTGGTTAAAAATCATTTTCTAAACGATTCCATATCTTGCCGGCCTTGATATAAGATATAATTATGTACAAAAAATAGATATTACCTGGATCACAATACCCCCAATACGTGAGCCTATAGGGCAAACTTCAAAGTACATGCAATAAGAATTTCATGCTGTATTTGAACTCTACACCACTGTCAACTTTCATATTCGCAACAACTTTGGCCTATACGCCGTACACGTTTTACACAATTTATTGTTATTTGCACAAGCCTCGTGTGAATGGATACTCAATCAAGGTCCACAATTTGTGGATTATACACAAGAAATCATATTGGCTCGTCTTCACGACGATGGTTTGAATTAGCCGGGGTACTAATCGTAGACTTGGATGCAAAATTAATCATCTGATGCTCTCACAATTTTTTTTCTTTTCATCACAGAATCACAGCAGTGGATGATTGCAATTATTCACTGTAATCATTATGTGGACACACTCAATATACCATAGTGATTCCGAAGACAAAATCAATAATATTGAATGAATAATTATGTTTCATGCCGTTTTTTAAAACATAATTAAGAATTGGACGAGTTTTGTTGCAAAAACCACACATTATGCAGTCAATGTATGCAATTTGAACATGGATATTGTGTTGTTTTACGACAACTTTAGTAATAAGCTTTCTATCTAAATTGTGTGTCAAGTTATTTACACATGTTACATTACTGTACGTCAAACACGATTCGTCCTTCGAGCTGCAATGTTTGATTTCAATAAAACCTTTCATTTCAATTCAATTCAATTTAGTTGGAGTCCCATAAAGTTTGTCATGGTGAAGTTCACTGTTAGTATTAAACCTCTAGTCAGAATACAGGCCATTGTATCCAGGGTGTGTACCGCAAAATGTTTCGCACTTTGATCGATCATGCAGTATACCTTCAACAGTGATTCACGAATTGCAGCACGGCTCCTTTCCCAGCAAACACAAAACGTTTTCAGAATGTTTTCAAAACCTACCACATTTTGATGTCCATAAAACATTTTATTGGACGTCCACAAAACCTAGGAACGTTTTTAAAACGTTTTCTTAATACCTGGCTTCCTACCACGCACATAGAACTGTCTGCATTTCAGCAAAAATGTCTCTTTGGTTACAGCTAAGAATTAACAAATTGTGGACTATGTTTTGCTAGATAAGACAGTGATTTCATGTGATACATTCATATCTCCCACGGCTCTTCACAGTGTCTGTTTTAGACGACACTTATGATTAGAAAACATCCCATTTCCATTTCCAATTAATGAAGCAGATTTATTTACAATCTGAAAGGAAATGTTTCAAGCACTGGTAGGGGAACTCATATAAATTAATGTATCACGCGCTTTCCTTGTAATGATTTTTGCAAAACGCACGTTTTATAGTAGATCGCGGATAGTTCATCTAGTATTCAAATAACGCTTTGTACTTTGCATGGCCTTGAACAAGAATATTATGGCAAAGACAACATGATTATCAGTTGATTATTAACGGTAGGCATGATATCACTATGCAAATAGGCAAGGACTGAAGGAGTCCCCTCCCCCCCCCCCCCCCCCCCACCTCACCCCTTCTCCTCCTACTCTTCCTCTTCCTCTTCCTCCTCCTCCTCCTCCTCCTCCTCCTCCTCCTCCTCCTCCTCCTCCTCCTCCTCCTCTTCATCTCCCTTGTCTCCTTCTCCGCTCCCTTCATCTTCATCATCTGCTTTTCTCCTTTCTTTGCCAATGTTTCACTCTTCTCTCTTTCCCTATCTTACTTGTCTTTTTTCCTTCCCTACTTATTCCTCATTCATTTTCCTTATCCTTCTTCTCCTTCTTCCTCTATTCCATTCATTCCCTTCCACTCCATTTCTCATTCTCGTTGTTCTTCCACCTCGCTCTTCTCCTTTTTTCCCCTTCTTCTCCCCTTCCTGTCTTTTCCCTCCTCTCCTTTTCTCACCTCCCTCCTCTCATTGTTCCATCCTAGCTCTTCTTCTCATTCTGTTCTTGTTTGTTCTTCTTGCCATCACCATCCCCACCAGCACGACAATGCACTGTCAACTCTTTCTAGGCCATCAGTGCAGTTTACACCAATAACACATCCACACATCCCATACACATGCTAGAACATCGGTTAATCCGTTATTCAAAGAGCTGGTAGCCGGCCAGTGAAGCACGTCAAACGTGTTCACAAACGAAGCAATCTGTTCGCTTGTTTTTCCTTGTTCCACAGTACCGCCGTGATTATTTCATCAAACGGATGATTACATTCCGGGTTTTTCTTTTATTGTTTTTCCGCACCATTGGTCTAGCTAGTTCACGTCTCATACTCATGATAATGCTCATTGTATTTCACTACGCGATTTCTCGTATCAAACGCAATAACATGAAGAATTGGCTACAACGCATTTGCTGAACACAGGGGGAGGTTTGATACATATAATACATTGACATACACACATGTGCACATAAACATAATAAGTCGATGGATCGCGTCAGGAGGGTCTCGAAGAATGAAGAGAAATTGTCATGGAAATATCAAGGATCGACCATGTAGATTTATTATTCAAGTTATTTGAAATGTAGACGCTCTTGATACAATACAGTGTATGTTAACTGACGGGGCAACCCTGTTAGAAGTAAAACTGAATAAATAGAAATGCACTGTATGTGGGCGTTGTGCATATCTCCTGCTTCTGCTCGATACTGTACAAACGCCTCAGTGATGTGGCTATCACGTACAGATAGTATGTACAGATAATATGTACTTGTTCATGGATTCAGTTGTCGGCACATTTGCCTCTGCTCCTGCACCCCTCCCCCCCCCCCTGCCCCTTCCCCTTCCTCTGCCCCTGCCCTCCTCCTCCCCCTCCCCGTCCCCCTCCCCTCACCCTTCCAACCCCCTCCCCCTCCCCGTCCCCCATCCCTTCCCCATCCCCTTCCCCGTCCCCCATCCCCTCCTCCTCCCCCTCCTCTTACCCCCTCCTCCTCCCCCTCCTCCTCAAACCCCCTCTCCACTCCCCCCTACACCTACACCTACACCTGCCCCTCCCCCTCCACCTCCCACTCCATCTCCACCTCCCTCTTCCCCACCCCATATAAAAGAATTAGCTATGCTAACTGTGCAGACCAATCAGTTGAGAAGAAGAGAAAAATTCGTCGTGGTGGTCATTTAATAACACCGATCGAGTGCTGCTGCTCCTTATTACATTGCCATGTTCCATAAAACTTACCATTGATGATAATTTTTCTACCAATCACAATTCCTATGGAGACTTTGAATCTAATTCGCTGTCAAGCGATACTATACCATAAAAGTTACCATTGATGACAGAGTTACTATTAATGGAATATTCTATACAACGGGGCCTATAATGTTCGTTATTCCGAACACGCAACCGTTTATCTGGGGGTTCGGTAATCCGAGAATGAAGTAAGTTTCTTCACTTCTATAGTGATTGGTAATACGCATATTTCGCATTGCGCGACGCATTAATATTCAGCCAGCCGAGACCAGGGTCCTGTTGCATAAAACTTACCATTGATGGTAACTTTGCTATCAATGGCAACTTCTTTGGACACCCTTAACTTCACTGGCGGTCAAAAGATGTTACCATAGTAGTTACCATTGAGTTACCATTACTTTATGGTAAGTTTTATGCAACAGGGCCCAGATGATCGTTCGTTGTGCGCGGCTACTGATTCCCTGGTACACAAATGATAATAGTCTCGTAGATCAGCAGTTTGCCTACAACACCAAAGATCACTAATATCACTAAGATTACTAATTCGCCAAAGCCTTTTTTCTGGTTATTGACTGCGATAAAACCATTCAAAAGCTATTCAAATATTTTTAAAATGTCGATATTGTACGCTATCTCCCCTTTATTTTGCCTCCCCCTCTCTCATCTCTACATCTCACTCACTCTCATTTCTCTACATTTTTATAATTGTTCTCTCCCTCTCCCTCTCCCCCTCCCACCCACCCCCCCCCCCCTTCCTCTCGCTTTCCCTCGCTCTCTCTCTCTCTCTTACACACACACACACCTCTCTCTCTCTCTCTCTCTTACACACACACACACCCCTCTCTCTCTCTCTCTCTTACACACACACACACCTCTCTCTCTCTCCCTCTCTCTCTCTCTTTCTCTCTCTCCCTCTCTTTCTTTCTCTCTCTCTCTGTCTCTCTCTCTGTCTCTCTCTCTGTCTCTCTCTCTCTCTCCTCTCTCTCTCTCTCTCTCTCTCTCTCTCTCTCTCTCTCTCTCTCTCTCTCTCTAAATGATCTCATCCTGACAGAAGGAACGTGCCAGACAGCTTGGGACCTGGGACTTGTCTCTTTAATTCAACTTATAGCTATACAAAATACAAAACTTCAAATATCCTTCCACGGCAATGGAGATCATGCAAATAATGGGAAAGTGCAAGAAGGTGCTTGCTTTAAAGGTCATATACTGTACTGGGAAGGCAAAAAAGCCTTCAAAATGTAATTGTTAGCAATCTTCGTGTCAATGGTCCTAAATTCATGTATTGTCTATTTTAGAAGATTGCTGAAAGTTATTTGCCCTCAAGTGATCTACATTTGGAGTAATGAGTGATCAAATCACAAATCCTCAAAATCATTAATCATTAATTACTCCATATGTAGATCATTTGAGGGCAAATAACTTTCAGCAAGCTTCTAAAATAGACTATACATGGATTTAAGACCATTGGCAAGAAGATTGCTAACAATTACATTTTGAAGGCTTTTTTGCCTTCCCAGTACAGTATATGCCCTTTAAAGGGACAGTAGACTCCAATACAAAATAGTTTAAGCATACCCCTACAAAGAGAAACAGTTTAAGTACAATCTGGAAATGGTAAAACGAGTGAAAACAGTATCACATAAGTGGTTGTCTGACAGTAGGAAAGAAGTCATGTTGATACCATGTCTATGACAGAACTTGACCTATATGTTAGGTTTAACGGTGGGTAAACGGTGGTTTAGCGGCGGGTTAACGGTTTGTTAACGGTGGATTAACGGTGGGGTGACGGGGGGACTAACATCTGGACTAACTTTAAAATGCATCTGTCTGTAGTTTTTACACAAGTCAATGCAAGTCAGCGTGTATAACACGGTTCTAATGGTGACACAACGCTTGGACCTGCACTGCACGAAATATGAAAGAATTTAATTTTTTGATGGTATAAGGGGCAAGATAAGATCAGGGCCCTTTATACACATTTTGGCCAACTTCGTTTCAATAGGTAACAGGATGGGGCATAATGCTATGTTACTCATTGCGGATTTAAATCGCTAGTGATAATCGCTTGTCTCGCAATGTATGGTCAACAGAATCTAAAAAGATCACGACGTTTCGTGCGCCGCTACGACACTTCGTCGGGTGTGATACAAAAGTGTTAGCAAGTAGGGGGTTTCTTGTTAGATTATGTGGACCATACATTGCGAGACAAACGATTATCACTTACGAAGATGGGACATATTTAAAACACATGATTACAGTGACACAATATACGTCCGCGTGTAAGATTTAATGAAATACATAATTGGTACTTTCTCAGTCACACACTTAAAATTATTGGATTATAGAACCCTCATAATAGATGGAAAGAACACAAACTGAAAAATTACACTACACAGAACAGAGAAAGAAAGGCGAAATTTGCGAATGAGAGGAGGGAGGAGAGAGAGGGGAGAAAGGATTGTGAAAGCGATGGAAGAGGATGAAAGAGAAAGAACACAATTACTATGACTAAGCAGTATACAACCGCGTTTTTTGTGCTAAAACATTAGGCCTATATTTTGTAATATTGAACAGAAAATATTATCTAACACTCCCGTATTAGTTGCTATCCATCTAATAATACGGTATGCTTACTATCTAACGGTGTAAAAGGGGTCGTAAATGAAAAAGATACAAATTGAAGACAAAATAAAATCATGGCGACCAGTGTTCCAGGCGAAAGCATATCTCGCATTGACCTGGCTGTGCGGTTTGTGTTATTCGCAGACGACATATTCCCTGGCAAGCAGACGACAGGATGGGCGCCCTCTCTCGACAGTGCGAGTACGAGACTTGAGCCCGTCAGCACATTCCGTGTAGCTTTCCCACTCACTGAAGACACAGGCTGCAACAGGGGGGAGGGGGGAGGGGGGAGGGGGGTGGGGAGGGAAGGGGGGGTGCGTAGATAGGATAAGATTATATTTCATTACAATGATGTACAATGACACGAATACATAAATTCACCAAGTAGATACAGTACATAACTTCTTCAGTATTTACAACACTAAGCGCGCAGGATTGCTGACAATGCTATCACTACGCGTAACTACATGCCATTGAAAAGTAACATCAACAAAATCATTTTGGTGGGGGGGGGGGAGGGAGTGGCGGGTTCATGGCTAAAATGATTCATGATTTTGTTAGCAAACTAAAGTATCCTGAATTACTTGAAGCTGGTAAAATGAATTCACAGCAATATCTCATAGGCGGAGAAAAGAAGCGTCAAGAGATGGCGCAATACCAAATTCATCCTTCAGGTTTCTCTTAAGTCGTTTCCGAACGATTTCTCGGATATGTATATCCTAAGAAAAAACAAAAGACCCCCCCGCCCCCCTCCCCCGCTACACTACACCCCCTACACCTCTGATAACTTTGCTACCAATGGCAACTTCTATGGAAACCTTCAATATTACCAAGTAAGTTATATTTGATGGCAGAGTTACGATTAATGGTAAGTTGTATGCAACTCACGTTTACACGATGCCTCCTTGGTCCTCGTGGGCTCGCAGGTCGACGAGGGGTCCTGAGCTCCAATCAGCGTTCCGGTCAGGGTCTTCACGTCCGTCTCCGCGTCACAGGCGATCTCCTCCCAGTTATACTTGCACGCTGCCATACATCATACAGGGGCAAGAGAACCACGGCATAGTTAACATTAAACATTACATTTCTTGGGTCACTCGGATTACATATATAGGTTTTAAATTATTGTTACTTACCACCAATGGTGCGGCAACAGCCAATGAGCTATCACTTTTGCATCTGCTGCCATGGTAACAACCATTGATGGTAAGTTACAACCTACATGCAACATGGCGCAGACCTTGAAAACCCATTGGCTTCCTACATGGCTTGTTATGTTCATACACATGGTGATCATTGGTAATGAGGGAGCTACGGGAAATGTTAACTCGGGCTGTTATGAGACTGTTATGAGACTGTACTTTAAATATCATTTTTGCCCATACATGTATTTCTTGAAGAGATTATTTTAGAAGAAAATCGTGAATGTATTTCATAATTTGGTTCTAGTACTAGTAATTCTTAGTACTAGTATTTCTTAAAGATATCATTTTAGAAGAAAGTAGCGAATGTATTTCATAATTTGGGTCTAGTACTAGCAATACGAAATACACACACACACACACACACACACACACACACACACACACACACACACACACACACAAACACACACACACACATACATTCCTTCATTATTTCAAACTGGTCACACAGCTACTCATATCGTCTTATTTTGTGGTATAATAACCACAGTCTGTTAACTCAAGTAACTTATTGGCTCTTAATTCGGCATACACCCAACTTTCTTCGAAAAATGTTACCAGACGTGTCTGACTCTACATGCCGTTTTTACCGCAACATTACAGCTAGCCTTCCTCGCAGACTTTTAAAGATAATCATACAATTGCCATGTTACATGTAGGTTTTCAATTATTGTAACCGACCATGAATGGTAACTACCATGGGAACAGGTGTAATAATGAAAGCTCTTTAGATATAGCTATGATAGTTACCATTGACAGTAAGTTACAATAATTAAAAACTTATATGCAACATTGCACAGCTCGATATTAAACAGGTCTGGCTGCAGTAGACTAATTTCATCCTCTTGTTGTGAGGCAGATCAGAGAGAATAGAATGTTTAGTCTTGTGGGTACTAGACCCGAATGCGCACCTGTAATAGTTTGGATTAGCAATGTCCAACACGCTGGAAGCTACACTACACTTGACTTACTCTTTTAAAGGGATAGTCCACCCTGAAATTAAGTTGGTTTCAATAAAAGTAGACACATGACAGAAACATAGAAGTGAAGGCTTGGTTATCTAAAATCCGTCAAAGGATAAGAAAGTTACGATCTTATGAAGTTTTGATTTTGTGATGTCACATGTGAGGTTCTCTCCCATAAAAATTATGTTGTGTACAGTGTTTTTTAAGTGTGCATTTTCTCAAAAATATATGCATCTTCTTACCTGTGCATTTGATACATCCTTAGAAATACGATTTTACACATACTTGTATGTAATTTTTTTTTTTAATAAGTCAAAAACAGAAAAAAGAAAAATTCGTGGAATTATACTGCACACAAAGTATGGGAGAGCACCTCGCACGTGACGTCACAAATTTGATATTTCAAAATATCCTTATTTCTTACCATTTTACGAATTTTCGTCAAACCTTCACTAAAATGTTTGTCTTGTTTCTGCTTTTATCGAAACCAATTCATCTTCAGGGTGCACTATCCCTTTAACATGCACGGCGTCCTCGTGAGATTAGCGGCATGTGCCTCACTGCTGTTCAAATTTCGCATTGCTTCAGTCTTAAACTGCCTGGACCCCGTTGCATAGAACTTACCATTAATGGTAACTCTGCCATCCATGTTAACCACCATGGTAGCACCGGACGACAGCCAATCAGATTCAAGGTTTCCGTAGAAGTTGTCATTGGTAGCAAAGTTACCATTGATGGTAAGTTTTATGCCAAAGGACCCTAGTGTCGCATAACTACGGTCTTAGTCTACCGTTTCGACCACAAACCGCAACAAAGAAGAACCGTTTCGTCGATTAGTAATTACGAAAGTTTATACGAAAGTTTAATCAGTGTTTGTTTAACTTGGGAGACAGTTTCCTTACGGCTAGGTAGTAACCATGGTTAGAGGATATGAATTATGTTCAGCTCGGCGAGGTGTGGCTAGTATCATGATTGCAATCCCACAGAAGAGAAATCATTGTTGTAGCATTTCAAATTTTTGTTTTTCTCTTTGAAATTGATTTAGAAGATAATTAAAAAAATATCCTTTTCAAAGTTTTTTTCCACATTAAAACTGTATTTATGTTCTCTCACAGCATAAATATTACAAATTAATATACACGTGATGGATACATATTTGATGAACAAGAAACAGAAGAAATAAACAAAAAGAACTTGTTTTCCTTCTTCTGCCCCCACCCCTTTCACCCCCCCCCCCTCTCTCTCTCTCTCTCACTCTCTCTCTCTCTCTCTCTCTCTCTCTCTCTCTCTCTCTCTCTCTCTCTCTCCATTAACAATCTTCGTACACACTGTCACTTGAAGTCTTTTCCTCCTTCATATCTTGTTCTTGTTTTTTGGATTCTATTAAATGTTTTCCCAGTATAGTTGTATATCTAACATCTATAATCTGGCATGATTTGGGGGAGGGAGTGAGAGAGGGGAGAGAGGAGAAGGTGGGGGGCTTGCCTTCCAGGCTGTTGTCCATTACTATTCAATAGAGGAGTCTGGCTCCAATAGGCTAATGATTTTCGATTTGTCCCCATTCCCCTCCCCCCCCCCCTCCCCCCACCCCACCCCCCCCCCCCCCCCCGGACCCTACGGACAGAGAATGATACAGTTTATAGTACCAGGCTATTTTTCTCACCTTGGATCCAACCGTCTGGAATCCATGCGAGCGAAGGAGAGGAGAGGGGGAGGGGGGGGGGGAGGGGAGGGGAGGAGTGACAGGGGGGGGGGGTGTCCACGAAATACTCACCCGGCTTGTTGTGTTCACACTTGACATCGACGGTTCGCTGCAGCCTGCACTGTTCAGACTCTTGGGTTGGGTCAGACAGCACGTCGACCCTGGAGCGCCGGTTGGTGGTCGGGTCGCACGGGCTGTACGCGCCCTCCGTGTAGTTACACCCTAGAGATGGAGCCAAGAATTAACCCGTTCACTCCCAAACACTGATATGCGTACTTGGCAATACGGGTCACTGCCGATGGGACTGAGAACCAAGCGGTTCTCAAGTTAAGAACGACTTTACGTAAGACTGGTTACCCCTTCTTGTGCTACTTCAGATACCCCAGAGTGTGGGATAGTGGGAGTTAATTTCTAACAATCTTAGTCAAATTAAACCAATAATTGTTCATATACTTCTTAACAACAAGAATTTGGATTTATTAAGATAAGATTTAAGCTTGAATCAAAGTCAATATGAATCCGATTTAGCACAAGAAAGGGTAACCAGTCTTGCCTAAATTCGCTCGTAGCTTCAGAACAGCTTGGTGAAAGACCCCCTGCTCTGACATTTTGACATTTAACACAAATTTAAGTGAATATAGAACAAGGTGGGGATGCATAGACCCAACCCCGGCTTCAAGACGGCACCATCCATTGAGTAGGCCGTCTTAATGCACTTAGGTCAATCTAAAATTTAACGCAAGCGTAAGATGCGCCCAATGTTTGTTGCACATTGCACAAAGAGAATTGTGACTTAGTGGTGCATAATCATTATCCCACTAGCAAAGTTGAGTTTAATCCACCAGAGTTGCGGTTGATAGTTACGCTTAATATTAAACCAAAGGTTATCACATCTCACAAGCCATCGGCTTTCTGGCCATGCCTTATATTCATTGTTCATGAAAGTTGTTTATTCTTGTTTGTTAAATGAATAAAGAATTGAATTGAATTGAAATTGAAATTGAATGCATTTACGTTCAAGTTTACGGATTTGCGTTCAATTTTGTGACTTATGTTTAAACATAATTTTTAGTGCACGACGGTCCATGCCCGATAACCAACTAAGCGCCATTCTGGCATGAGCATGGCCGGTCACATTCTACAATGTTGTACTTCTATTCAGGGACACCAAGAAGGAATCATCTTAAAATCATACACATCTTTGAAATTCCACAAAGCCTGTCGAACAATACTCACGCTTGTTCTCCTTCCTCATCTCCACCCGGTCACATCTGAGGACGTCGACCACGACTTCGTCGCACTCCACCCCTTTACGCGCGTGCCTCAACGTGCGCGTCTTGTTGAGGGTGTTGGTCAGCAGGTCACACTCGCTCAGGCTCGGCCGGGTGTACTTGCATCCTGTGGGTGTTTAAAGAAATGGACATCCATACCTTTGAACCAGGTTTGAATCCGCCACTCAATATTCAATATTCATTTCTCCCCCTTTTCTCTTCCTCTTCCCTCCATTTCTCTCCTCCCCTTCTTTATCTCTCACTCTCCCTGTCCCCTTCTCTCTACCCCCCCCCCCCCCCACACACACACACACACACTCTCAAATCTCAAATCAAGTCTCTCAAATCGAGTTTAAATTAATTGAACATTCCTCTTCAAAACCATATACAGAGGAGCTCAACCGAAACTTTCAAGATATCTAGCTTATTCACTGCATGAACGCGTATGGTCTTGCTCTGATCTAAATCAGACAAGGGCCATCTTGCAGTTAAGTTATGACAAAATGCAATTCAGATTAAACGCAAATATCAAACGCAATTTGCGTTTTATATAGTGCGTTGCACCAAGAGACTTGTGATTAAAAATCGCAGATGCGTTTTATCCAAAGATGCGGTTTGGTATTAAACGCAACTCTTTGTGCAATGGAATACGGATTAAACGCACGCAAGGTTACATTTAATTCTAAGGAGTTGCGTTCAATCTTGGACCTTACGTTTAATCTTAACTTTCAGTGCAAGACGGCCAAGATTGTGCTGTTCTATGGAAATGTCGTACCTGGCTCTTTATGTTGCTTGTTGTGCGGCTTATTCGGCTTGTTCGGCTTATTCTTCCTCGGTCTTTCCTGTTCCTCCACTCTGTCCGTCTTCCCGACTTTCCCGCCTTTCCTCGCTTTCCCGGCTTTCCCGGCTTTCCCGGCCTTTCCAGCTTTCCCGGTCTTGTCCTTTCCGCCGCGACGACGGTTCTTCTCCGTCACGGTCTCCACGTCGCCGGCATCAGGTGAGGCGGTGCCTTCCTCCTCCTCCATGATGTCGGTTGGGCAGGGTACGCGGCACTTGGCGGTGGTCGAGGCGGTGTTGGTGGGGCAGTCGACTCCGCTGCATGTGCCGATCTTCTCACCCTTGCCGCAGTCACCCCGCTTCGGCACGCACTCCGCCCAGGTCCAGGCCGCGTCCCCCGTGGTCGCCGCTGCATCGCTGCTGCCTTCACGACACAAACACAAGAGGGGAAACATGGTTACATTATCTTCGTTACTATTTCCCCTTAGCATGGTCCACAATACCCTTTATAGTTTATCAGTATTTAAGAAATCTTCTATCTCAATATGTCAGCAGTTGAAGTCCCCATGCATAGGAAATGTCTTATTATTTTCTGATTTTGATACATCAATAAAATTGATATGTTCATAGGCATGTTTCTGTAATGTTATTTACTTTGACTGTTTTCCTTCTTAAAAGGGAACTTGCCTCACAAGGCTGTTCGGCTTTACTTTAGTTTGTTTTTTTCTCTTTCAACGAATATTTTGTAAATAATTGATTGTCATTTTGTATCGTAAAAGTTGATACTCATGTAGTGTATTTTTATCGAAAGTGAAAAGAATAAATGAAAGAATGAATGAATAAATGAATGAATGAATGAATAACTGAATATATGAATGAATAAAGGAATAAATGAATGAATGAATGAATAAATAAATTGATGAATAAATGAATGAGTGAATGGATGAATGAATGAATGAATGAATGAATAAATAAATGAATGAATGAAATGAGGCAATGCAGACTAATTCCTCAGTCCCTCACTGACAGGTGTACACACTCGGTAGTCAGTCTTGTCTGAAGGTTAGACTTAGTATAGCAATATACAGTGACCATGGCCCCGTTGCATAAAACATACCATTAATGGTAACTCTGCCATCAATTGTAACTACCATGGTCATATTTGTGAAACAGGGCCCAGGAGGGCGTTTCATGAACATTTTTCGTCTGACAAGCTGTCTTTCTCCGACAGTTACCATAGTAACAGTCAGAGGCTAGTGCCTCTCAGCCAATCAAAACCGAGGATTTCACTGAAGTTGTCAGCACTGACCATTTAGTCAGCGCTGACAACGTTCATGAAACGCCCTCCTGATTACTACCCCTGATTCATTTATAGCACTATTACGTAACAATGTCTTCCATTGTTACGTCATCTTCCTGGCCAATGCTGCGCGCAGAGTCGTACCTTTTCTTTCGCGCCGTCCGCTCTTGTTCTTGCCCGGCTTCCTGGCAGCAGCTAACCCGATGGCGAGCACGACCAGGACGACGAGCACGATGGTCCGATTCATCATCTTGGCAGGTCTGTGAGGGAGAGGGGAGGGGGGATAAGGGGTGTGATAGTAATACGTATAATTTAACACATACAACATGACTGTGTGCTATGTTCATACATTATAGCGCGGATGCGGTTTATCCTTTCTAATTCAAATCGTAATTCAAATCGTAAGTGACTTCAATGCGTAAAGGAGGACTTGAGAACTTGTCAATGACAAACGAGTTGAGGGACACCTGCGTCTGTGGGGCATAGAGAGTTCAGTGGGCGAACCGAAGTCCAGTTCTCCTCATAAGTGTTCATGTCTTGAGACGTGGACCGGCAGACAACGTCTTGAAACTAGACCCGATTTTTGTTAGGATACATTGGATTTAATGATATCAGCGGTCTGGAAACGAGGGCTTGCATTGTATGTAAAACACAAGTGGGCTAGATCACGTGGTCTCGTGCTCAATATGATACCAAACAGAGAAAGAACACAGTCTGACCATTGTGTGTAGAAGGACGTGACCGTCAGGCCCATGGGGTCAAACGGCTACATTATCAGGTCTTAAAGGAAGGATATAGCTCTTTGCAGGAAAAACTTTAGTGTAAACACCACGTAAAGTGGAAGATAATAAACCTACTGAATAAGAAGCCTAACAATATTAGAACTGAAAACTGACATATTGATCGCTAGGTTTGGAGTAGGTTTTACACGGGTCGTCCAAAACTACTCTTGTAGCCTATGGAGACCGCGACCGCGACAAGGGCACATCGCAGATCTTTGCTCCGCAGTGATATGTTGAGGCGAGCAGGAACAACGCTAATCGATCGCCCTGATCGGTGCAATGTAAGTTATATAAATGTACATTATGGTCGCTTTGACACGAAGTGTTTTAACCATAAACAAGGATAGCTTGTAACTTTTCCTCAAGAAGTTCTTGAATCTATAACTGCGATATTTCATACACGTTATCGTTAAAGGAAATATACTGTACCGCGAAGACAAACAAAACTTTAATAGGTGATTGTGAGCACTCTTCTTGCAAATGGTCTAAAATTCATGTATTGTTCCTTTTAGAAACTTCCTGAAAGTTATTTCAGCAAGTCACAAGTTCGCCCCGAACATTTTGAGGATTTGTGATTTAATCCTCAATTATATTAAGTACACTCCCTTTAACGTATACTTTTAATCCATGTCGAGTTTCATGATATCATCGCCTCCATGTTACAATGGGTGCATTTTATGCGACAAGCTGATTGTGTGAGGATGTGATATAAGCTGGGGCTTAATCCTGACATTACAAGGCCTTGTAAACCCCATTGGCTTACTACATATCTTCAAGCCAATGGTAATGAGAGAGTTAATCCTTACATTACTAGGCCTTGAAAAACCCGTTGACTTGCTATACATCTTTATACGAATGGTAATGAGAGAGTTAACCTTTACATTACCAGACCTTTAATACCCCGTTGGCTTGCTACACATATTCATGCCAATGGTAATGTGAGGGTTATGTCGCAAATTCCAAAGTTCTTCGGGCATGTTAGGGAGACATGACTTGTAAAATGAGATGTCCTTAAAACTATTTGGTTTCAATCAGCGCACAGAAGCGTCTTTGACGACAGTTTAAGAAGGTCGAATGGGATTCAAGAAAGTTACGATTACGTAATCATATAATTTCCTTTGAACTCGTTTCAACCTCTGTCTCTGATATATATTTCATTCAAATGGACTTCTTTTTTTTGGGGGGGGGGGGTGGTGTTCTCCTTTAAAGTTCGTGATAAGAAGGCGACAGCTGAATGCCTTTACAGAACTCATAGTATAACACCATTACGTCATCATGACACAATTGCAGGAAAGGGTAGGCCGGAGAAAAGTTAAAACTAGGTCACATTCTACATTTTCACTTTGTTGGCTCATTATTTCCTATTATTCGTCACCTCATTTCTTGTACTTATAACCAAGTGCTGACATGTTGACATTACAACACGGCCAGGCTTTTTATTTAAGTTTTCAGCCTCAAGCATAATAAAGACACATGAACATTGTCATTATGTTATTGTTCCTGAGAAGCTTCAACGATGGACCCTCCTACGAATGCTTCAACAAAGCGCGAAAGATAAGAGTTAGAATGCAAACACAAAGGTATGAGAAATGGAGGAAAACATAAGAGAAAACATGAAATAAGAAACAACGTACCAAACCATGCCGATGCATCAATAGCATTCCTATGTAAGTGAGACATGTGGATTGTCATAGATATAAATGTCTTCTGTTTCTACCTTATTCTTATTGTTCTTCTCTTTCATTCCTCTCCTCCTTTATCCCTCCTCCTCCTCCTTCTTCTCCTCCTCCTCCTCCTTCCCCTCCTCCTCCTCCTCCTCCTCGTCCTTTTCCTCCTCCTCCTGCCCCTCCTGCTCCCCCTCCTCCTTCTCCTGCCCCTCCTCCTCTTCCTCGTCCGTCTCCTCTTCGTCGTCCTTTTCCTCCTCCTCTTCCTCCTCCCCCTCATTCTCGTCCTCCTCCTCCTCCTCCTCCTCCTCCTTCTCCTCCTCCTCCTCCTCCTCCTTCTCCTTTTCCTCCTCCTCCTCCTCCTCCTCCTCCTCCTCCTCCTCCTCCTCCTCCTCCTCCTCCTCCTTTTCCTCCTTCTCCTGCCCCTCCTGCTGCTGCTGCTGCTGCTGCTCCTCCTCCTCCTCCTCCTCCTCCTTCTCCTCCTCCTCCTCCTCCTCCTCCTCCTCCTTCTCCTGCCCCTCCTCCTCTTCCTCGTCCGTCTCCTCTTCGTCGTCCTCCTCCTCCTCCTCCTCCTCCTCCTCCTCCTCCTCCTCCTCCTCCTCCTCCTCCTCCTTCTCCTTTTCCTCCTCCTCCTCCTCCTCCTCCTCCTCCTCCTCCTCCTTTTCCTCCTCCTCCTCCTTTTCCTCCTCCTCCTCCTCCTCCTTCTCCTCCTCCTCCTCCTCCTCCTCCTCCTCCTCCTCCTCCTCCTCCTCCTCCTCCTCCTCCTCCTTTACCTCCTCCCTCTCTTCCCCTCCCCTTTCCCCCCTTCTCCCTTATGCTGCTCCTCCAACTCATCCTCCTCCTAGGATCCTGCTCCGATCCCTCGTCGTCCTATATTCTTCTTTTCCTTCCATCCACTTATTCCTCTTCATAGCTCCTATCAGTTTGGCTTCACGCCTTCCTTCCTCTGTTTATCGATCCACACCCCACAACATGGTGTACACTATTATCAACTCCCAGCACATTATCACGTGACCATCTGAATGATCAGGTGACACTATTCATAATCAAATAATCACCATGACCGCGTTCTCACGATAGTCCATCATGATCGTAGCCTGGCTTCCAGGCTGTTGGGTATTTCCAATCCAAAGAAAATAAATTAATAAAAGGTCCTGACTACAGTAGACTAATCATTCTCATTTTCTTCTCCGACTGGTCTTTTGAGGCGAAGGGAAAAAAAACAAATGAGAATGGAAAATTACTTGTCTTGTGAGTTATAGACTATATTTTTTTTTTACTTCAGAATAAAAATGTCCAAAAGCCTGGAAACTAAGATATCATGATCGAGGTTGCAACAAGTTCACACAACATTGTACGCAGCGCATACAATGCTCAGAACAAGAAAGGGGTGAGATGTGGTTAACCTTAACGAAGGAGAAATGTTATCATTAAATATTTGCCAACGAGAAAACCGCTCGATCACAATTCGGCGATTTATTGTTATGACTCATACTAAACATGCCATGTAGCGATGCACATTATGTACGTGGTGTAGTCAGAAGCATGGTTGATCTACATCCAAAATTCTAGTCGTTACTCTGATGTGATTCGGCTCGGCTAGGGTCTAAATATGCATTTCTATATTTTGCCAGGTTAAAGCAATATTCATGTTTATGATGGATCTTAAAGGGATGGTTCACCCTGAAGATAAGTCGGTTTCAATAAAAGCAGAAGCAAATATTAGTGAAAGTTTCACGAAAATCTGTCAATGGATAAGGCGGTTATGATCTTGCGACATTCCAATTTTGTGACGACACGTGCGAGGTGCTGTCCCATATGCTGTCTGCAGAATAATTCCATATTTTTGTTCGGTTTTTGACACAGGAATATTTTTTTTCATACAGGTATGTGTGTAAAAACTTATTTTTAATGATATATCGAATGCACAGGTACAATGATACACATCTTAAAATGAATATGTGTTTTTAATGGAAAGAACCTATGGAAGAGCATCTCGCATATGACATCACAAAATCGAAGCTTTCTCATTCTTTGACGGATTTCCATCAAGCCTTCACTAATATTTATTTTTATGTGCATGCTTTGAGCGAATCCAACTGAAGTATCCCTTTAAAGGCGGTGCAAAAGAGCGCATGGATAGCACTGACATGAATGCCCATTTTGTGAAATATGACGCTAGACGGTGGAGTAGATTTCAAATACATCTTGAAAACAGACCCATTTGAATGGAAATTGAACTGCATTGGTGTAACAATCTCAAAAATTACACTTTGGATCCAAATGCATCACTCTAAGTAAAATCATATCCCTGAAGAAGGATGAAGGATTTAGCCGAAAATAAGAGGTAATAATTTTACCTAAAAGTTATGCATTTGGATCAAAAGTTTACAGGCTCTGTTTTCCTTTTTAGTTTGAACTCTCAGCGATTCAATCCGATCAATGCCGGTTCCACTGACATTTCTTTTGTGATAGAGGATTATGCAGGTGATACATTAGGTGACCAACTGAATAACCCCAGGGTCCCGTTGCATAAAACTTACCATTGATGGTAACTTTGCTACCAATGGCAACTTCTATGGGAATCTTTGATTTGATTGGCTTTCATGCTATGTTACCATGGTACATGTAGTAACCATTGCTGACAGAGTTACCATTGATTCCCATTCCCATTTAATCGAAGCCAAGCCTGAGAGGAAAATAAATTTCATTATGTAGCAATTTGTTCATCTCGAGATTTGTGCTCTAGTAGAATTCTACGTCACTGATCAATACAAACTGAATAATAGAGTCTTGGGCCCCGTTGCATAAAACCCACCATTAATGGTAACTCTGCCACTCTGTCACAATGGTACCTACCTTGGTAACATCGCTTGACAGCCAATGAAATTCAAGATTTCCATAGTTACCATCAATTGTAAGTTTAAGGCAACAGGGCCAAGAAGTATTGTGCAAAATGCATCCATGATAAAGGGCTTGATTATCAAAACAATGATTTGCAATCAGTGCTGTAACCCGGAAGCACTTATCCAATGGCCGGAATAACCATGCTCATGATGTAAACAATAAGGGTCCAGCTTCCTGTTGATTTTATTTTTACATAGAAAAGAAATTACGAGTTTTCAGGATGTTGTATCTTAACCTCTTAACAATAAAGTTGAGTGAAGAAACTCACTCTGTCTTGCCGCGTATTAGTAGTTAAAGGGGATATCCACCCTGAAGTTGAGTTTGTTTCACTCAAAGCAGACACATAAATATATTAGTGAAGTTGTGACGAAAAGGATAAGAAATTATGCTCTCCCAAAATTAAATTGTGTAATTGTTATCTAGTTTAAGCACGTAATTGCCTTTGTAAGCTACTTTAATTCAGGCCTCGCAATGCCATCATGGATTGTTATCAGTAAATGTCATACTACTACTACTACTGGTACTACTACTACTACTACTACTTCTGCTACTACTGCTGCTGCTAATACTACGACAAGTACTACTCCTACTTCTATTATACTACTACTAATATTATTATTATTATTAATAATAATAATAATAATAATAATAATAGTAAATATGTTACTCCTTGCGGATAAATGGCTACTGATAATCGTTTGTCTCGTAATGTAATTAAGGTAAACGGAATCGAAAAGATCACGATGTTTCGTGCGCCGCTGCAACACTACGTCAGGTGTGACACAAAATTGTAGGGGTTTTAATACCCTATGGTCAGTGCAGCGCACTAACCGAAATCTGCTCATAAATGGCCCAATGGTCCAGAGATTCTTTCAGATATCGGTCGGGCAGTTTCACCGATGTACGGTGTGACCGTTCGTACATCGGTGAAATTGCCCGACCGATATCTGAAAGAATCTCTGAACATGATAAGAGGGATGTCAGGCTCTGCCGGACTGACAGCTCAGCAGTAGCCGAACATGCATCGGATAACCAGCACCAACCGGACTGGGATGGAGTTCCCCGCCATGACACTCGACCGCCTTTCGATACTCCTGAGGAGCCCGTTGTTAGTCTAAAGCCAGCCTTTGTTACCGCCCAACAATGTGCACCTATTAGTGACCCTTGGACTTGTTGGTCGCCCGTAATAAACCAGCCTGTGGCTTTGTCCTTTTTGTCCTTTGTCGGTAACTTGTTACCACCGGTCAATGCGAGGTGCATCAACGGTCTATTGTTGGTCAAGTACCCGGATACGCCGGCTTTTAGTATTGGACTATTTATGAGCAGATTTCAGTTAGTGCTCTGCACTTACCATAGGGTATTTAAACCCCTACTTAGTACAAATTTGTATCACATTCGATTCCGTTTACCTTACATTGCGAGACAACCGATTATCAGTAGACAATAATGATAATAATAATAATAATAATAATACCACCACCACTTCTGCTTATATCCCTTTCTTCATCAGATTAATGTCTTACAGCGATGTGTTCCGAATCTTTCAGCAGATGTCCGGGCCAAGACTTCAATATCATTATGAGCGTGATTAAAATGTAATTGCGCCGTCCTCCGTTGTTACATAATAGCGAGCTTTCGTTTTGAGGACGGACGGGCTCCAAAACGGTAATCCAATACGAAGATCGATCTGCGCATGCGCCACCCTCCTCTTCGACCTTCCCCTTTCCTACAAAGCGTATATCACAGTCCTTATCATGTTTATGCGGTATCGAATATAAATGTCATACGACCACAAACCCACAGGAAAGGAGATAGTGACATGGATAGCACTGCTGTGTAAACAATGAATCCCATTGGTGTGTTACTTTCGAATTCCGTGTTCTATCTAGGACCTGAACAGCAATGTCGGCGCGTTTCAAGTTTCAAGGTGTTTTTTTTTCACACATAAACTAATTTAATTGACATCGTATTGTCCATGATTATTTTACGAACAAAGGGAACCAAAATACAAAATTTCATTACATTCCAAAAGCAACTCCAGTGATAAACTATATTAAAACATGAAACATTCATAAAACTGCATGTATTTGTTAGTGTACGTCTGCAGAGGGACAAAATGTATTAACTTCATGTGATTGTTCATCGCGTTTAAATGAAGTCCATTCTGCGGTTAAATTGGTTTTACTCATAGGAGAGAAATGAAGGCAACATTATAAGACGGGGTTCGACGAAAACCCGCCTGAGAATAAGAAAGTTATGCTTTTTTACAGTTTTAATTTTGTGACGGCACATGCGAGCTAAAATCATTTCCATAGAGGTGTCTGTTTAAAAACGTCACAAAATTACAAACTTGAAAATGCATGACTATGTTATCCTTTGACATATTTTTGTAAAATCTTGACTGATTTGTTTCTTTCATGTTTTCCTTTTATGAAAAACCAACTTTCCCTATAATGTAAGCATGTATACGGATTCTAAAGTGAAGCCGGCAGAGCTTGGAGGAGTTGGGCCCCTCATTTACATAATTAATCTAAGCAATAACACTGTCCCTCAAAGAGATATCACGTGATCATCATGTATCAAAAGCAATGACTAACGCTGTTGTTATAAATAAGAAAAACCAGTTACAACCTGTTTGGAGACCATCTTGTTGATTGTGACGTTGTTTGCTACGTGGGGTGGGGTGGGGTGAGATGAATGAAAACGCCGATAAGTCGAAAGAACAACAAAAACAACATCTGATGCACTCGTCTGCAGTCACGAGTTACCAACAGTCAGTCCGTCATATTTTTATACAAAGGTTCGATTTCTCGGCTCAACTTTACTGCATTCTCCATTCCTACTTATGGATGTGAATATTTGGCCATGGCAAGAATGAAGGAAAAAGAGCAAGCTGACATGCATTTGGGGTGTGGTGCTAAGCATGGCGTCTGAAGGATCTTGGAAAGGCAAGCGGGTGAATCGGTTCGGGAAAAGAGAATATTCAAGGAATATATGGAGAAAAACAAATCTGAAAGGGAGATATGACGGAGTGGAGATGCTAATCTGAAGGGAGCGTTTGATATGATTGATGGAAGGCGTGGTGTACAACGGGTACAAAGTCATCCCAGATCCACCTGAAGACACTACCAAGAGCAGCCCCCGTCCCATCCACCCCATCCCCACCCCCTCTTTATCTCTCTTTCTCCCCCCCCCCCCCCCCCCCCTCTCTCTCTCTCTCTCTCTCTCTCTCTCTCTCTATGTTATAGGTTTGATACATATCTTTCTATCTCTCTCTCTCTCTTTCTCTCTCTCTCTCTCTCTCTCTCCCTCTCTCTCTCTCTCTCTCTCTCTCTCTCTCTCTCTCTCTCTCTCTTAAATATTTATGTCTCTCTCTTCCCTCTCGACCTTCGCAAACATCCAATCGTTTTCAGCACAACATGATGTTACAGACTATAATGCCACGGATAGACAGACTTATCGTGCGCAACGCATCGATATATGCATCGAAGCATACTGATTACATACACAAACCCGTCTGCGAGTGAGTAAATATACAATATCGTTATTTACGTCATGCTTGTTAATTCTTACCTTTCTTCTGCAATGTGGTTGAGAAAGCTAGCTGTCTTCCTCTTTCAAGGAATGGAAAATAACCGGCTGCTCCAGGCCGTTTGAAGATGACAGTTGGTGTCTGCCCCGAGCCAAGCTCTCCTCTCGGAATAACACCCCAACTAACGCACCTCAATCGTATACGTCCCCGACAATATGGACGCTTCTTGTTAGACGTCCACCAATCAGCGACCACATCGCTGCGCCGTATTCTATTGACCTTGCGCAGGAAGTGCTTTGTCGAATCGGGCTACAACATTTTTCAAGAAGGGGTGCATATTTCATTGAGAATTATTCTTTTCGTCTGGAACAAAGATAGTTGACAGAGGGCAATTGGGAGAATCGGGCAAGAAAGAGTAACCCTTTCCGTCATCAACCACTTCGTGCCACACGGAGCAAAGATGTTACTGCAGGGGAGTAGTTTATTAATGGTATAAGGGACCTTCGTGAATCGTGTTTACGTCAAGGATGATTTGTTTACATAAACTATCTATATTAAGTCCATGCATTGAGCAAATATTAATAGCTCCACGGTCCATGCGTTAACCAGATTATAGCCACATCGGCCTGTATCTTTATGCAATGCTTATTAAAGATAGGAGGCCACTTAACAGGTAAAAAGAAAACACGGGAAATGGAAGAAAATGTCGTATAGGAAATTCCCTCATGATAATCGAACTGGAAACTGACTTTAAGCGGAATTAAAGCGATCGCTAAATTTCGAGGAGGTTTTGGACGGGTCGACTATAACCTCCCGTTTCTTGTAGCCAAGACTGAGATAGGAGACCGCTGTCCGCTCCACAGTATATGCGTTCAATGCCAACAATGCCCGCTGTAGTTTTAGTTAGGGTATATTGCAGATTCCTGCCGAGTTTCCTGACTTTTGCAAATGGGTTACTCTATCTTTATCTCTTTCAGACCCAAGCCATACAAATGCCATTCGCATTATACACAATTGGTTGCCAAGGTAATCCCATGGTTAAAGGAAGTATGTCGCTTTTACAGGTCAAGCAAGTAAAGTTGTCTATATACCACGGAACACGGAAGCGCATACTGTTTAAAGACATTTCTCAGAATATGAACTAAAAAGTGACTTTGAATGGGATTATTCATGATATTTCACCTGAAAGTTTGGCCTTCATGGTTAAAGGAAGTTTAAATCATTACAATCATAGTCTAGTATTTGCTTATACCTTTGAAACAAGAGTATTTTGAAGATAACAATCTAACAAACTCACTTGGATCATTGCTGTTGACCGGGACAATTCGTGTCACCTTCGTCATAAGCGATGGATATAGAAACATTGATTATTTTGAACTCTACTACGTCACCGTCAAGATTCGTATTTCTCAAAGTGGACATTCATATTTTTGTGGACATTTATCGGCGGCTTTGTGAAAAAGGATAATTACGTGATTAATCATTGAACTTGAACTTTGTATTTGAAAGAAAAATGAGCGTGAGAGGCAGTGTTTCTATGCTGTATATAAATCCCCCCATCAGAGTCATATTTTGACCTTCATTTTGAACTTGTGGTTCATGCAATGTTTTATTGTTGTGACCTGCGATTACAGTACAGAAGTGTGACGTCATTTGAGCAGATTGTCCAGATAATTGGTTCTAAACTGGGCGGGTATAGAGCAAGTAGCGGTGATCAAAGCGGGAACTGTAGCCCGCTAGACAATATCGGACCGGTAGACCTCTCAATGCAGTGATTTGTTTAGAACCAGTTGTCTTGACAACATGCGCATATGACGACACCACTTCGTTGCTTGGAAAGCCAGACGCTAGCCTAGGTTCTAGGCGGCGCAGTGTTTTTTTATGCACTGGTGCGACCGCGAGTAACTCTGGACTAGACTAAAAAGTCTTCCGGTCCAAGCTCAGCGGTGGCTGGATCAGTGCTTCAGTAAGAACAGACCTCACGGCCTGGAATCTAGTTGTCAATGTATACATCAGTTGGTCAAATCGTACACTTATATCTAGGAAATAAAATTGATTTTATATACATGTATACTTACCAGGATTTGAGAAAGAAAACTTAAGTACGGGACATAGTACAGGAAATTAAATCAAAGAAATGGAGGTGGGCTGGTCATCTGGCCAGGAGGAAAGATGACAGATGGACATGTAAATTAACCATCTGGACCCCCAGAGCTAACACCAGAAGAAGAGGCAGACAAAGTAGGAGGCGGATTGACGATATTAGAGAATATGGTAGTGTGACATGGAAACGAACGGCACAAGATAGATCAAGATGGAAAAATGATGAGGAGGCCTTCCTTCAGCAGTGGAGAGAAATAGGCTAAATAGACATGTATACTTTGTTGTAAATATTTATCATTATCAATAGTAGTGTATGGTAATTTAAGCAGTAACCCAAATATATTTTTGTTATGGCCGTACCAAAGATAATTTAAAGAGTGGAGCCCGACTCGTACTTGTGTTAACTTTCTGATTCCCGCTACCAAGTTCATTATTCACCATGACTTTTTTTATTAAAAAATTGCTCAAACTGCTACATCACAAGTATCATTCTTCATTTATATATTCATTGTTAATAGCCAGTTGGACGCATGGTTCCTGATACGTGAACGGCATTACAGAACTAAGAGTGACATACACAAAAACATACATACATACATACACACATACATGTACATACATACATAGAAGTATGCACACATTCTTATACATACAATAGACACACGCATACATAAACACATACCCATATAAATACATACACACATGCACACACATATACACACACATACATACATACATTAACATACATACATACATACATACATACATGCATACAGACATACATACATACATACAATTAAACAAACATGTTTTGTTCCATGTTAGTTCATAATCAGCTCAGATAGCACTCCGGGAGACAATAAATCTATGGTTGTCACAGAAATAGCACATTTCGACATTTATTTTGTTCAAATAATTGAATGACTTGAATACAGACACAGCTTGCTAACGACGCAAGAATCACACGTTCACAAAAACTTGTCAGATTATGTGTACAGTACACGCCACACCACAAATATGTACATTTGAGATGCATATCATTACAAATAAATAGTATTGCAAAATATGTATTGCATATTTAGCATTATGTACACAATATCAAAGTATTCATTATCTTCAGAATTAATTCATGGTATTCACATCTCATTCATTTTCAATGTAATTTAGCACTTTAAGCTTTTAAAACGTACTTTAATTTTGTGACTTATCACCTAGTTTTTCAACACAGAAGTTCATTCCATTGTGCAAGTGATGAGCACAATAATATATTTGAATTCCATTTCATTCCCATCTATTTTTTTAAATAATTGTGGAAATTGTAATCATTCAGCATAACAATGTTACTCTGGGTCTTTCAAGACAGCCTATGAATATAATGATAGATGTAATAATGCTCAATGGTTATAGAGCACATAATTATCACAACTTTGTCTCAACATAGTTTAAATAAATACGAACCGAATTACAATGTGGGATAAACATGCATCCATTGCTTGTGAATTCAAAACCTTCAAATAGATCAAAACAGTTTAAAAGTAATCTGGACCCTGTTGCATAAAAAATACCATTGATGATAACTTTGCTATCAATGACAACTTCTACGGAGACCTTAAAATTGATTAGCTGTTTGAGCGATGTTGCCATGGTAGTTACCATTGATGACTGAGTTACCATTAATGGTAAGTTTTATGCAATGAGACCCTGATGAGTTTATTTATAATATCCTGTGCTGCGACGCTTAAAATACAAGCGCGGCGGCAGGAGGTGGTGCACATTAAACATCACATATTCATACTGGTATTGCTGTTTACTGGACCTGCTGGGCCCCCGTCTCGTAAAGAGTTACGATTGCTCTGAATCAATCGCAAGTCCAATCCCATAATCCTAATGTACAGAGTTACAACTGATATCAATCGCAGGTCAAGTTGCAATGAATCGCAACGCTTTATGAGACAGGGCCCTGGTCTGTCCGTGGACAGGTAAAATGGAAGAATGGTTGAGATCAAGACATAGATCAGGAACTTACGAGGACCCTGTGACTTTTCTACACACATTCAAATGACTTAAGACGGCGCAGTCTTCACATCTTAGATATAAAAAAAAAATACCCCTCCCCCCCAAAAAAAATCATAAGATTTACATTTTTAAATACATTTATTACCAGAAACAGCATGTTGGCATACATTTTGAGGGAACTCCAACACATCATCAGTGATTTATCAATCATGTTTGAAAATCTTGATTCTAAAAGTCCACCAAGATTAATTAAATATGAATGTCATGGCAGCAAAATAAATACACTACAAGAATTCAGCCTTTATCTTGTGGGCAAGAACAAAATAATGTTAAGATTGCACAAACTAAGAGTAAATAAAATAAGTTACCACAGACTCATGAACAGAATACATGTTAATTGGTCAAAGGGCAAATGATCCATAATTATGGCAAAATCATATAAATTAAAAAATACTGTTTTTTTCACTTAGCCTTGTCACAATAGATTTTCTTTGACGTTAACATGCCATTGATTATTATTGTTAATAACAGAAGAGGAACATTATAATACATGAAGTCAAGTGAACCTTGAGTCTGGTTCTTAATTCAATAACCAGGTATTTCAAAATGTATTATGGATTACATTCCCATACATGACATATACAGTAAGACACAGACACAAACACACATACACATATACACAACATGAAACATAATATACATTTCACCATTTACGTTTATATTATATATAGTTCCTTTCCATTCCATATTTCATCCATGTACCTCTCTATCTCTCTTTCTTTCTCTCTCTCTCTCTCTCTCTCTCTCTCTCTCTCTCTCTCTCTCTCTTGCTCTCCTTCTCTCCCTCTTCGCCCATGTGGCAATAAATAGTGTAAAAAATAAGATCTTCTGAATAAAAAAGTTAGCCATTCTCTGTTCTTATCACTCAAAAAAATAATAACTTTCTATAGCAAATTCATATCCTCTGTACCATTTGAATAATAGCCTTATTTATATTCAGAGATCTGCAATTATGTACAGAATCAACACATTCAAATTTCATCAGTTTATAAATCATAATTTTATCAAGTATGCCAAGGGGTTCTCACAATAATTTGCTGCTAATTTAGTTTCATGACCTTTTGGCTTGGGTCGTATGTGTGGCATATCACCAATTCGTAATTCACTATTCCAGACCATTCATTTTTTTTTTTAAAGGTGATACTTATAGGAAATGAAATCAAATAAATATATTTTATTTTATAATTGAATGAGTCATTAAAGCAATTGATGCAGCTAATATGCCATGAACGTGTTCATTTTCATGTTTTATGAAAATCAAATTTGACTCTCTCCTGACCTCCGAAATCGCCCAAGGGAAAGTGGCTTTGTGTGTTCATCACAGCCGGGATATGCTTCACAATGACCATTGTGTATCACACCTGTTAATCCATTAGCAACTGCCATCACAGTTTCATTAACAATGCCTGATGCTTCTGGCGGAAGAGAAGCTGCGGATTGGCATGTGCGATGCACAATAACGCCTCCCTTTTCTTTCGTCAGACCTAAAGGCCGTTTCGAATGACAGTAGGGAAAATTTGTCCCCGAGAACAGGGTGATTGTTTTCACCCTAATTTAGCTTTTTGGAAGTGATATATTCTTTGAATGTCATCCAAGCTCATTGTATGGCTTATAAGCTTTCTGTAGATGAATATCTTCATATTTTTGGATTTTCTATGAGTATCACCTTTAAGTCTGGGATAAGCGTAAAAAAAATGACTCCGTTTCTCACTCTGCTTCTCAAATGGATTGCTCCTTATGGAATAGGGGCCCCGTTGCAAATGATCTGAATTGATTGCAAGTCCAATCCCCTATCTATAATGTACTGAGTTACGATTGACATCAATCATAAATCTACTTGTGATCAATCGCAAATCTTTATAAGATCGGGCCTTGTTGTGATCAATTGCAAATCTTTATAAGATCAGGCCTAGTCGTAATTGATTGTAATTCTTTATGACACAGGGCCTAGATTGTATTGCATAGTCATTATTCTGACGATACAAGCTCCTCAAGTATTGTTGAAAACATTTTTTTAATGTAACAGCTTTCTTTATGCTGTTGCCGGTTATAAGTCTGCATAAACTAATCTTTACAAGAGTCAACAATAAGCCAATATTCTTAGGCAATCTTAAAGCCACCATAGATAACACAATTTTGCCACGATTCTGAAGTCGTAAGGGACTACAACTGGCAATTCAGCCAGTTGCAGAGCTGTACGAATGATCAGGGCCCTGTTGCACAAAACTTATCATTGATGGTAACTTTGCTATCAATAGCAACTTCTATGGAAACATTGAATTTGATTGGCTGTGCAGCAATGTTACCGTGGTAGTTACCACTGATTGCAGAGTTACCATTAATGGTAAGTTTTATGCAACGGGGCCCAGATTATGTCAACTGAGGTGGCCCTTTCTGACTTTGGAGAAAAACTTACTACTTGGACGGGTTCTTTATTAGGGGCATATATTCACAGCTCTCCTGCCAATGTGTATGTGAACATTTAAAAATAATTGCTTATCCCCCCTTGTTCCCATGCCAGGGGAAACAAAGAAACAACATCAACAACATGAATGTCTGGAAGTCCTATGCATGGTAAAGAGATGGCATCTGTGATCACATCACATACACTGGAGTATACAAATCGGTGAAAGAATTCAACGCTGACTATGGAACTCGGCTGCGCCTCCTGCCCAATCTGGTGCCATCGCGCACCAGCAGGACAGGGTTCCTTGCATCATGCAGCACCTTGGCTTTTAACCCTCACTCGGCACTGAACATCGCCCAACATGTGGACAAGCCTCAGACATCTTTGTAGATCAGGGCCCTGTTGCATAAAACTTACCATTGATGGTAACTTTGCTTCCAATGGCAACTTCTATGGAAACCTTGAATTTGATTGGCTATTGAGCGGCGTTACCATAGTAGTTACCATTAATGGCAGAGTTACCATTAATATTTTATGCAACGGGACCCAGGAGGAGCGATCCTTCAAAATGTTGATATTAGCTGCATCGGAGCTCTTGAAGCTTGCTAGTGCTTTACTCTTCATATGCCGTGTGTACATTTTGTCACGATTAATGCACACAAATCCTGTAGAGCATAAGTGTTTGTGGCACAGCAAGGGTTAATATGCCTCAACTTGTGCATCAGGTCAGCTGAGCAAAGGTACAAATTGACTAACAAACTTGCATGGCTGTGGCGAGATACCTTGCGATAGTGATTTCACCAAAGGACACGTGATGCGCAATTGACCAAGCGGATTGCGGGAATCTGATCAGTTGTTGTTTAAGCAAAGACGATAAACACCACAATCAAGGTTTAATACTTGGACTAGCACGAATCCATGATGATGTCATCGATGATGTCATCTCGCTGACCTTTGACCTCTGAGGGCAAGTCCAGGCTGGGGAGGTCAGCGTCCGAGCCGTCACTGAGCCCCTCGCTGCCAATACTGTCCTGCCTCGCGCCCCTCTTGATAGGAGCGGAGGGGGCTGAGGGGGTACTCGCCCCCATGGTGCTACTGCTGGTGCTGGTGCTGGTAGGGCGGAGAGGGGCTTTGGTGGGGGGGCCCGGGGGCTTGGTGGTGCCCGCGCTGGTGGAGGGGGGCAGCCGAGGGGCGGGGCCCAAGCAGGAGTTGGCACAGGGGCGCAGAAGCTGGGGATGCACCATGAGCTCACCGCGTGTGCCCTTGAAGATCGTCCCACAGCAGATCTTCTCCCTGGGAGGGTAAAGGGGGGGGGCAAAAAATAATAAGTTAAGTATTGTGTTTGTAAAACAAGTATTTATGTATGTATACTATAAATCAGATGTTCCCAGCTGTTCACATCAACTCCCATTCCTCCCATTCTATCACTCTATCATTTTCATCCGCTCATACCTCCATGAACCCTCCATGACCACTATCTCAGCTATTGACCCCCATTTCCCAGTATGCCCTGATACATGTCTCCATCCCCAGACATGTTTACATAACATAACCACCATCGGTACTACGTATAATGTATAGTGTTGTTATGAGAATAAAGGCAGTTGCCACTCAGACACCAAAGAAGAAAGTCCAGCATTTTCCTTCCTCTCAACAAACATAAAAAATAGGATCATCTCAAGTGACAAATCCTCATCCTCCATAAGTTCTAACTTGAGAGGGAACACAGTAAAAGCTAGAGAAATAGACTGGTATGCCTCCATTCTCCTACACAGACCATGCCCCTGTTACATAAAACTTACCATTAATGGTAACTCTTAAATTAGTGGTAACTACCATGGTAACACCGATTGACGGCCAATCAAATTTATGATTTCCATCAAAGTTGCCATTGGTAGCAAATTTGCCATCAATGGTAAGTTTTATGCAACAGGGCCCATATTGTGTATTGTCGGAATTACTTTAATGTTTCTGTTTTTATCAAACAAGGCATTAGCAATATTGTGTCTCGCCCACTTGTGAAAATAACCAGAAATATCGCGATCTCCGTTGCTACACAAAAGAATTGTATCCCTGACCACAAATGACCTTTGACCTTATCCTGTGACCTCCAACGGTACCATAACATGAAGGTACCCCCAGTGCATCTATGACTCAAGTTAGGTTGTAATCTAAGCAACCTATGTGAAGTTATTTGTCAAAAGAGAGTCTTGCAGGTAAACTTTAACGTATGACCTCAAAAGACCTGTGACCTTATCCTGTGACCTCCAACAGCACCATAACATGAAGGTACCCCTAGTGCATCTATGACCCAAGTTAGGTTGTAATCCAAGCAACCTATGTGAAGTTATTTGTCAAAAGAGAGTCTTGCAGGTAAACTTTAACGTATGACCTCAAATGACCTATGACCTTATCCTGTGACCTCCAACGGCACCATAACATGAAGGTACCCCCAGTGCATCTATAACCCAAGTTAGGTTGTAATCCAAGCAACCCATGTGAAGTTATTTGTCAAAAGAGAGTCTTGCAGGTAAACTTTAACGTATGACCTCAAATGACCTTTGACCTTATCCTGTGACCTCCAACGGTACCATAACATGAAGGTACCCCCAGTGCATCTATGACCCAAGTTAGGTTGTAATCCAAGCAATCCATGTGAAGTTATTTGTCAAAAGAGAGTCTTGCAGGTAAACTTTAACGTATGACCTCAAATGACCTTTGACCTTATCCTGTGACCTCCAACGGTACCATAACATGAAGGTACCCCCAGGGCATCTATGACCCAAGTTAGGTTGTAATCCAAGCAACCCATGTGAAGTTATTTGTCAAAAGAGAGTCTTGCAGGTAAACTTTAACGTATGACCTCAAATGACCTTTGACCTTATCCTGTGACCTCCAACGGCACCATAACATGAAGGTACCCCCAGTGCATCTATGACCCAAGTTAGGTTGTAATCCAAGCAACCCATGTGAAGTTATTTGTCAAAAGAGAGTCTTGCAGGTAAACTTTAACGTATGACCTCAAATGACCTTTGACCTTATCCTGTGACCTCCAACGGTACCATAACATGAAGGTACCCCCAGTGCATCTATGACCCAAGTTAGGTTGTAATCCAAGCAACCCATGTGAAGTTATTTGTCAAAAGAGAGTCTTGCAGGTAAACTTTAACATTTGTGACGGACGACGGACGACGGACGACGGACGACGGACGACGGACGGACGACGGACGGACGACGGACGGACGACGGACGGACGACGGACGGACGACGGACGGACGACGGACGGACGACATTTGGATCCCTTAGTCTCGCCTTCACCTCCGGTGGGCGAGACAAAAACAGCTAAACTTCAGGGTGGACTACCGTATCCCTTTAAGGAGGCTTCACATTTGAGCAATTTGCGCCTGCTGTTTGCAGCCTGCAAGAAAATCCTTTCCCTAGCAATTTATGATTTTTATCCCTCCACAAGAAGCAGGGAAAATGTATTAAAGGCCTAAGCAAGCTTTGCATTTGGTCATTATTCATTGGGTTCTCATATATCAACAGTGACATTTGACCTAACCCTACAACACATATTCCCTTGGCAGTAGAGTTCTGTGATGCATTTACCCAGAAATCGTATCCATTCTTCCCCCCTGTCTCCTAGCACACTGTGTACTCACATTTTCCAATACGACGTGTCAATGATTGACGCCAAGAGAGGGGGTAGTTCGTCTAGGTCGTCTGAGGATATTGACGCTGACCGCGAGCTGGACCTTGAAGCGAGCGAGTTGTCGGAAGCATCACTGGGCGTAGGGCTGGGTGGGGATGACTCATCCACTAAAGACGTATCAAAAGAAAGGGGAAAAACAAAGTGTTGATTGATAAAGGATATTTATTGATCAAACACAACTCACACACAAAGGACATATTGCAGAGAGTTTTACAATAAGTGTAATATAAAAGACAAAATTCAAAATTATATGATAGATAAATTACAGATTTCCATCTTAAACATTATAAATATATCATTAAAATGTACAGCACCTTATGCTTAGGCTTACCTAGATGTTTTCTGGTGACTTAGTGACATTTATTCTTGATTAGATTCTATGACAGGGTCTTGCCATTCATCCAGGCGCAGACTTGTACTGCTGATTGGTTTGCATCATCTGTGCAGAGCCATGCTGCCTATAGGTTTTCAATTATTGTAACTTACCATCAATGGTAACTACCATGACAACAGCCAATGAGCTCTCATTATTACACCTGTTGTCATGGTGTTTACTTTTAATGGTGAGTTAAAATAATTGAAAACTTATATGCAACATGGCCCTGGCCTTTAAAGGGCATATACTGTATTGGGAATGATTCACATTTGGAGTAGTTAATGATTAATGATTAAATCCTCAAAATATTCGGGCCGAACATTTTGAGGATTTGTAATCACTCATTATCATTTGAGGGCAAATTGCTTTCAGCAAGCTTCTAAAATGGACAATACATGCATTTAAGACCATTGACAAGAAGATTTTCTTTGAAGGCTTTTTTGCCTGCCCAGTACAGTATATGCCCTTTAAGCTAATGTCCAAACGGACAAAGCGTATAGGAAGCATACAGGACCACCATGGGAAAGAAAGCGCTGTCCCTTTGAGACGAAGTAGTGATTTCTTGGTCTTACCGTCAGCAGGATTTCTGGTGCGGAGTCCGTCGAGGAGCTGCATCCTCTTCTTCCTCTTCTCAGAGTTTCTCCGCTTGTGCCGCCTGCCCCAGCCGTGCTCACTGAGGGCAGCAGACGGGTTGTTGTTGTTGCAGTTGTTTGAGTATGGGCTCGTGGGGGTGGGCTTCTGGGTCTTGAGCTTCTGACGCAGCTGCGATTTACCACCGGGCCCTGCACGGGCATCTACCACCTGAGGTATAGAGGGAGGAGAGAGAGGAGAGGGAGAAGGGAGGGAGAGGGAGGGAGAGAGGAGGAAAGGAAGAGGGGGAAGGAAGGGAGGAGAGGGAGAAGGGAGGGAGAGGGAGGGAGAGAGGAGGAAAGGAAGAGGGGGAAGGAAGGGAGGAGAGTGAGAAGGGAGGGAGAGGGAGGGGGAAAGAGGGGGAAGGAGATGGAAGGAGAGAGGGAGGGGTGAAGGAAGGGAGAAGAGAGAGAAGGAGGGAGAGAGGGAAGGAAGAGAGGAGAGGGAGAAGGGTGGAGAGGGAGAAAGGGCGGGAGAGGATGGGGGGAAGAGGGGGAAAGAGATGGAGAAGGGAGGGAGAGGGAGGGGGAAGGAGATGGAAGGAGAGAGGGAGGGGTGAAGGAAGGGAGAAGAGAGAGGAGGGAGAGAGATGGGAGAGAGAAATATATATAGAAAAGGAAAGAGGGAGAAAGATGGGAAGATAGAGGGAGAGAGAGGGAGTTGCATAGAGAAAGAAAGGAAAGTTTGGTTAACATGATTCCGGTCTTCCATTATGAATGCAGTGGAGTGAATAAAGTGGAACAGAGGGTGCTACATGTACGTTCAGTTCCTCACGGTCAGACTAGAATTCAGAGACAGCGGAAGACAAATGGAGACAAAGCAGAGTGTATTACATTACATAGCAGGTAAGTGAGGACCTTGGCCCTAAATGTAGCCTGACAACTAGGCTTATTGGTAATACTTATTTAAACTCTACAATAAAACATGCAGGACTGGCTGAACTAGCCTAATTACTCCCTCGGTATTCTCTTCCATGAGGTGTAGACTGGGAAAAGAAGAATCAGTCTCATCTCTACTAAAATTTATGGCATGCTTGTTATAGTCTTAAAGGGATAGTCCACCCTGAAGTCCAATTGGTTTCAATAAAAGCAGAAATACCATTTTATTTTCATAGATGTATGTGTGTAAAACTGTGTTTCTAATGATGCATGAAATGCAGTTAAATGACATTTTCAACAAAAATTGTACACAACATATGGGAGAGCACTTCGCACATGACGTCCCAAAATCAGAATTTAAAAAGATCATAACTTTTTTATCCTTTGACGGATTTTCATCAAATCTTCATTAATATGCTTCTTTCATGTGTCCGCTTTTATTTAAACCAATCTTACTTCAGGGTGAACTTCCCCTTTAATTAGAAAAGTCAAAAAGCCTTGATACCAGGCTAAGGCTTACATGATTCCAATTCCGCTCCGTACCCTTGGGTAGCTTCTTCCATCTCTTGATGAGCAGAACGCAGGCGTTGCAGATCTCTCCTGTCCGCTGCTGGCCGTCACGCAGGTTGAAGCAGTCCTTGAACTCATTCTCATACTTCTTGCTGTCTGCGGGGAGATAGTGCACATAAATTTACCAATTACAAAGACCTTAGAAGTTCCCTGAGGTGAATCCGACATACCAAAAAACAAGTGCATATCCACTACCGGTACTTATTCATGTTTGTTTCATCTTTTGTTTATTGAAATTTGTATGTGAATTGTGTATGTGAATTGAGTGCTTGTTTTATTGTTTGTTTTTTTATTGTACTATGTGTGTGTGTGTGTGTGTGTATGTGTGTGTCTGTGTGTGTGTATGTGTGTGTCTGTGTGTGTGTATGTGTGTGTGTGTGTGTGTCTGTCTGTCTGTCTGTCTGTCCTGCTTTGTGGGAACATTCACCCACTATCAGCTCATGCTGTGAAGACACGTTCCTCTGCAGGAACAATATCCCCACGAGGAAAAAAAAACAGCTAAAACCTTCTAATTTATGTTAATAGCGCCCTCTAGTGTTATTTCTGTTTTATTTGTCTTCTGCCCAAGTACAATGGAAAAAGTCAGGGGAAGATTGGTGTGTGTATAAGGTGAAATAATCCACACATGGCATATTCAGGGTTAACTCTCTTTCATTTCCAAGGTACATGTATGAGAACCCAACTGACTTATGATATAATCTATGCACCTGTGGTACTGAGATAACTTAACTCGCCCATAATACAATTAAGATGAAGATGTGTATTAAGCCAATAGGTTTTTTTAGGCCTGGTAATGTAGGGCAAACTCTATGAATGTACCTGTGAATCTGGAGCTGGAAGACTTGGCTCGGCAGATGCAGCAGCCGGCGCCGCTGCGGTAGATCTTGGGACGATGGAAGGCGAACATAGCGCTTGGTGATGCCCTGGTGCTCAAACCTAAGCAGTGGGATGGGTGCAGAGGAAGACATTTTGTAATTTATTTCAACATATATATATATTTTTTTTTGCATTTTTAGCCCTCCATAGGCTATTTTATTGAGTTAAATAAACATTTCACAACGTAAAAGAATGTTTTGACATATTTTGACTATAATAACTGTTTTTCAACACAGTCCAGGCTGTTAGAATTAAAATTAGGCAAACCAAACATGTATGCAATGTACAATAACTACAGAAATATATATTTTTTTGATTAATGGTAAAAACAAAATCCAGCTCCAAAACATTGGTGAGTATGTGGAAATAATTGTGACAAATATCAATTTAGTACAAGTACATTTAATATATTGCTATAAATTTATTATTATAAATTGGTGGGGAAAAGAAGTGAATAGAAGGAAAGATAAATAGAAGGATGGGAGAGTTGGATGAGAGAATATCAGCAACAGAAAAAGGTAAGAAAGGAAGGAGACTGTGAGAAGAAAGGTTGATAACAGAGAGAAGAAAAATATATGAGCTTGAAGAAGAGCTATGAAAAAAGAGAGAGAACGGTCAAAAGAAACCCAGAGGTCAATTTGTAGGACAACACATCAATCCTCAACATTTCAACTGTGTCATATTTGCTTTATTGAAATAAAGTACACGTTCAGCGTACATGTGCATGTAAAATGCCACCGACTAGGAAAAAAGCTTGATTTAATTACCGGTAGCCCCAGAAATCTAGGAATTCATCATTAAAATCAGAAAAGATGAGAATATTCTTTGGATCAAAGAGTGTATCACACAGCACATTTCTGTGTGTTCGCTTCATGTCACGATTTAACCCCCTTATAGTCCCATAGGCAAGAAACCGTGTTGTTATTGGTATTGAGAGGGTTAAAGAATACAGGTTTACCCGGTGTAGACACATAGAAACAAGTTGTGTCATGAAGGAAAGCACAAAAAAAAAAAGGTTTGCAGAGTTTCTTCATGAGACAATGGGAGTGTGATACACCCTCTCAGCTACATGTAGCACCAACCAATCTTAGTCCTATGTCAACTACAACACAGTTTATTGCCTGGGACTGATACGGTTAATGTAGCTCAAAATCAGCCATACCATCAACATGTGACCTACATTTTGTATGCTTTCAGTCGGCCTTGATATATATACTGTATAGTAGTACGCATAAATATAGCCTTCATACAATACTGGAACAATTTAAGCCATAAATCACATGGAAAAACATGTGGCAACAATGTGCAGTAATTGGCTAGAAGATGAAGGGCCTGTATGACTAAAAACAGTAGAAGACACAAACCATTCAGCTCCTACAAGGCAAGAAAGGAGCCATGATGGTCAACAAACAATCCCCCGTGATGTGTTCTTCTCTTCTCGACAATAGCATTGATAAGGCTTTATATAGTCATTCTTGCTGATTCTTACAACAGCCTTCCCGCCCCGCCCCCTCCCAATAAATAAATGACCCCACGCATTTCTAGCCAGCATGTACAATGTACATAATCAAACTATAGCCCCTACAGATGAAATAATATATTTTAACAGTATAATCATGGACCCTACCACGAATGGTATAATGTAGGCTTTGAAACATGATATGTACAGAAAATGCAGTACCGGTATGCCTACATGAGGCTTTCTCTAGTGCAAAGCATGTATGATGTGTGTTCCCACTGCATGTAGATTTGAATGATCTCTCTCTCTACAGAACAGCATGTACCACTATGTTGTGTGTTCCCACTGATTCATGATTCATGACCAGTCAGCATATAAGCCCCCTTCTCAGTAAACACTGTGACTAGGGTGACTCATTAATTAGTTTCAAGTGTGAACTTCTCCAGTATATGTATTATGCAAAGAGTGTGTGTGCGTCTGTGAGTGTGCGTTTCTGTGAGTGTGCGTTTGTGTGTGTGTGTATTTGTGTGTGCGTGTGTGCGTGTGTACACTGAAATTCCCCCTTTAGTGTAATCTACATGTAAAGGGGTTGATGGAGTGATAGAGGGATCTAAATATTTATTTCTGATTTCATTCTTTATTTTCTCTGTCTAGACTTGTACTGCATACGAAGCTCTCTATAACTTCAATGTACATGTAATTCATGCTTTATTTTGCTTTCTTTAAATGTACGATTATTCTATCATCATACAATATACATTTCTCAAGATGCTTTCCAAGATTTTTTTTTGTTACTTGATTTTCTTACTTTCTCTCCCATATCCATTGGGCATTAGCTCCTGAAATTTTAAAAAGACGCCCGATATAAATTGAATCAAATTCTCAATGAGAATTATATTTTCTCATATAGAACTAGCTAAAAGAGACCATCACCAAAAAACGACAACATATGATCAGGAAAAAAAAAATATAATAAAAGTAAAAATATGATATGAAAATATGATTTAAAAATAATTCTACATTGAAAGCCCAGTCATTCTGGCATCCTACTAGAGCTGAGTCCGAATTCACAAAGGCGTTTTAGATTTAGTCTGTGGCTCAAGCGAATTTTGTGGCGTATAGGCAAATACTGGAAGATGGCTAGATTTAGCACGTACACTTCAAGAAGGTCCAACAATGAGCGCATGTGTTCCACGCAGGGTGCTAACTTCACGCTAGTTAGTTTTTAGACGATGGTTTATTCAAATCAATTTGGTTCAACCGTTGTCTAAAAAAAGGTCTTAACCATAGCAAATATTGTGAATTTAGCACCCTACACAAAAACGTGCATTCATGATTGGACCTTTCTGAAGTGTACATGTACATGCTAATTAAAGCTTAGCGGTACTGAGCTGCCTACACTGCAGTTTTGAACCGCAGTATATTTTGTCCAGTTCAGCGTGAAACATGATGCTTTTTAGACTAAAGCATCATGAATTGGACAAAATATACCACGGTTCAAAACTGCGGCTCCTTCCCTTTCCCTTTCCCTTTCCCAGTTCCTTTGAGCTGTTGTGTACATGCCTCAAAATTTGCATAAGCCGTGGTTTAAACCTAAAACTTCTTTGTGAGTCTGGGCCAGTGAGTGGAGAGTAATGTCTGTGTAGCCATATAGAGGGCTCGGCACTAGCAGGCAACCAGTACACATATGGGCCCCCAAATTAGAACTCTGGACCCATAAAATCTGGAAATTTACGACAGGATGTCCCTTATCCAGGTCAAAGCATAAGACACAGAAAGTAGAAGATACCACATCAGGGCCCTGTTGCATAAAATTTACCATTGATGGTAACTTTGCTATCAATGGTAACTTCTATGGAAACCTTGAATTTGATTGGCTGTTGTGCAATGTTACCATGGTAGGTACCATTGATGACAGAGTTACCATTAATGGTAACTTTTATGCAACAGGGCCGGTATTCAATTCGATACTTAAGAAAAGTACAAAAAATACTTAGTATTTGGCTCAGCTAAGTATTTGGCTTAATCCATATTCAAGACAGTTCTTAGATCAATACTTAGGTAGACGACAATTAAGTAAAAATCTAAGCAAAATTGTGACGTCACGCACATCAGCTGATTCATCACAACTGGCGAACAGTTTTGTGCGAAAATTCTCTATCGCTCTTTCCGTGTAAAAAGAACAATCGCACAATCATTTTGTGCGGTGAGTTTCCATAGGTTTTGTGTACACATACGGTGTACCGAAACGTATGGTAGTCTAACCAAAGACGAATTAAGAGCGCTGCGAATTGAAGCGCAGCATGCGCAGCGCAGCGCTGCGCTGCTTCGCAATAATACCTATATTGTACGCGCAGCGCTTTAACAGATGGTCTAGTTTAGTACTAAAATAGCATTAACAGATTCTCAGTCTTTCCGAGGAGCAAGAATACGTGTTGGACATCAATTACCAGCATCCGAAATGAAGTGACACAAGATTTTACGAAAAGGTGCGTATTTTATTCCGTTCAGAACTTCATTATAATGGCCCCTACTTTGGTCCTTCGTTCGTCCACTCTGAGCCGACGAATGGCCCAGTGTATGCATAGTACAGGTACTGTGCCGTACGGGCAAAGTCTGCAATCTGTGTATGCTTTATGGCCTTAATTAATTATTTGTGTTGCTCTTTGGTGATGTCTTGTGCTACGAGCTCAGTTATGCGACGAATCCCGTTTTGATTTATCGATACCGTTTGATTAATTCAGTGTCAATGTATTTTTGAAGAGGATGTACACGCTGATGATAAGCAAGATGTTGGCGAATTTCTTGATGGCGATTGTGAAGATGAATGCAGCCATTTCTCAAAACACGTAGCAATGAACTTTCAACAATGAATGGATAGCTAGGCCTATCTTAAGTGTCCTATCAAGAGTAGGCAAAATACTTAGTCAAAAATACTCATTTGAATAGCAAACATACTTAAGTACAAAAAATACTTAAGTATTTACTTAATTGGAGCAATATTTTTACTTATACTTAGCCAAATACTTAAGACAAAAATTGTCCTTTGAATACCATTTTTGGCTAAGTATTTTATTTAAGCCAAATACTAAGTATTTGTCTTATTTTTTATACTTAAGTATTGAATTGAATACCGCCCCCGGAGTACAGGACCCAGAACTTCCCTCCCAATAATACAATTGGAAACTGACAATAATATGAAATATCACAATCCCAGTCATAGCTTCATGAACATCAGGAAAAGTGAAACATTATCATTGCCAACGTTTGAAACACACCAGCCACAGTAAAAATCATTGCGTTTACTAGATTTTGAGGTGTTGGGCAGGTCATCCAAAACCTAAAGCCTAAAATCCGGAGATTGCTGTGCACTATGGTCCGCACCTGTCCATTCCACAGTGCATGCATTCAATGGGAGCAACGCCCGCATCGCATGCTGACAGGGACAATACGATGCAGACTATGGTCGGTACGTTTCAAACGTAACCAATGATAGTTTGTCCATTTTCCTCCAAATGTTCTTGAAGTCATGACTGTTAAATTTCATAGGCCTACATGTTATTGTAAGGGTATACAGTATACCGCCGATTTCTGCAGAGTTCCATGAATTTTTACCCTGCCGATACACAAAACCGTGATAAGTCAAGGAAACTCTTTCAATCTACGATCGATGAACAGGCGAAGTCCTACAATCATCGTTGGATTAAAGTAAAGTCAAGTAAAGTAAAACCCCTACACCCCTACAAATGATATCCAGGCAGACTCCCTTTGAACTAAAGTTAGCGCGTAGCCCTGCAACATGACAACACACATGAATGAGTGTGTGCGAGAACATTCATGCACAGCCAGTGGGGAAGAAGATAAATGGGTCCATGAATAATTCTGTTATTGTGCGTGCGGGAGGAGGAAGAAGGATTGATCATCCAATAGCTAGACAAGTGAGACACTTCCTGTTACTGGTATTTGACACATATGCGCGCTACTTGACACAGTGCGTCTTTTCACTCTGCACTTGACACTAGCATTAGCTTAGCATGTAATAAGGTTTATAGTACAAGTTAATATGATACTTGGGCTCATTGCTGGTATTTGACACATGCACGCTACTTGACAAAGTACGTCTTTTCACTCTGCTCTTGACACTAGCATTAGCTTAGCATACAATAAGGTTTATAGTGCAAGTTAATCAAGTGATACTAGGGCTCATTGCAATTAAGCCCCCGTAAAAACGCCCCTGCAAACAGGAAAGCCCATGTGAAAATTATTTTTAGCATACTATAAGGCTTATACCTGTCGTACATGTTAATCAAGTACAGTAGTAAATTTGTACTTAGGCTCATTGCAATTAAGCCCCCGCGATGCAAAAAAAAAGCCCCTGCGAGCAAAAAGAAAGCCCCTGTGAATTGTTACCTTGCCATATGGTTAAACGCTTCTAAGAGTGTTTGTTCCACGATAAAAGGATCAAAAATTCATTGTTGTTTTTTTCCCCAAAATTCTGCATATGTCACGACAGCATACATTCAAGTGTGGACTGAGAGATTTACGTTTTATCAAGTACAGATGAGATAGAATTCAGTAAGATACCATTATTTACGCCTGGGACAGGCATTTTGTGTCATCATCAGAAATACCAGGGTTCTGATACCATTCCATGTCTGGCCTATTTCCTAACATCTAGAGTCACTTAAATGACATTCGTATGTCACATAAGGAAAGGAACATGCTAAACCATGTTAACTTTAACACTTTTACTTAGATTAAAATGTTTTTTTACAGGGGCTATTTCTTTTGCATAGCGGGGGTTAAAATTGCCCTGAGAGCTTGTATAAATTTTTGTCGCTGTCTGGAACAGGGAAGAAATACACACAGGCTCTGGATGATTTCATCCCCGAAATGCTCAAAAGAGCCCTGGAAAATGTTAGAAGAGCCCCAAAAATTCCCTTGGACACAATTTAAAATTGTACCCAAATCGGCCAATGTGCTCAAAAAGTAGCCCCCCCCAAAAAAAAAAATAAATAAATAAAAAAAATAAAAAAAATATAAAAAAAAATCCCCTGTCTGGCATACCGTAACATAATTTATAACATTCTAGTAGACTAAAAGAAAATTGGCCTGACTGCGATGATTCATGGTTGAACTGTTCATATTATGTTGACAAAGCAAAATTCAGCCCTCATCCAAAACAAGTGGAATTTTTACAAGATACCTGGTACATGAATTAGATCACAATAAAAAAAAAACACAGCTTAGACTAGAGCAACACATTAATTGCATGGAAAAATTAGGATGTGATGTCATTTTAATGAAGTACGGATCTAGGTCTATTTGTGTGTTTTTTAAAGTAAACAACCAAAAAGGGACAAAGGCCACTGGCAATGCTCAGATAATGAACTTCAATCTTTTTCTGACTCAACCTGCAGCCTCTAAAAGAACCAGCCTACTGGACTGTCACATGATTTATGGCATCTCCGCACAATGACATAATCTAAACTGTCAACTGTTTCATATTGTCCTAGACTGGTACATTGTAAATGTAATTTTTACTTTTGTAGATTAGTGATAAACTTATAGTATAGACTCAGTCAAGACTGCCTACCATAGTACCAATCTATGTTAGACTAGGCCTAGATCTAGTCTTCATCAGTAGATCTAACTAGATCTAGATCTATTCACATGACACAGTTAAAAGACCAGCATGATCTGAGACAAAGTAGAATCTACTGTACTCATTTCACAATCACAGACAGTCACTCAAATTAGTTGTTTATGTCGGTTTACTTTTGGGATCCAGTCTTCTGCAGATCTGTGCGAAGTATTCAAGTAAATCCTTCCTTTCCACCAGTCTTGTCCAGAGCTAAATCATCAATAAAAATATTTCCCTGATCCCCTGGAGTCAGATGGGCTATGTAGAAGAGATGAGAAAAGCAACCAACCTTCTGAAAGATGATGACAATGATGACAACGCAGCAATATCAAGTGCAACTGGTTCAGAGTCAGAGAAGGCAACTGTTTTCCCAAACCAAACCAGATGACTTGACAGTCTTTGTCCCGAGTACCACAAGCACAGATTGAACACAGACAGAACCCAAACAAAACATCAAGCGAGTAGATCGAGGTTGGACCACAGCACCAAAAAAGGGAGATGCATAAATTAGCCTGTCCCTTGTGTTCCCCTCTTTCGGTCTACCAATAGGAACAAAGCACTGGGCCCGAGTGAGGGGAAAAACCAAAATCGTTGTCCCTACCGCTTTGTCAGGCTCGCTGACTCGCGAGCGGCACGTGCCGGGCACGCGAACAAAGACCCCCAGCGAGGCCCAAGTTGGGACTACTATCTCGACTCGTACTCCGAGTCTTTGTTGATGATCAGAAGGCCCGAACAACAACCCCAGGAAATACCTTGTTTCCGGGCAGAGAGGGGGACATATGAAACAAAGAATGCCAGACACAATGTGATGATAACAAAAATCGATAATGTCTTACCTTTCTGGGGAGATATGGGTGTTACAATCATGGTGTCATATTCAAATAGTCTCATAAACTCCCATTTTACAAGAACACACAGTCAACATCACAAGTTAACGTAACGTACCGGCGAATCGCGCAATGCAATCCAGGCATCGTAACCTTACAATCGCGTTGAATTCCGGACGTACCGTACCCCTTCACGTTACACTGCCCAGGCGTGTACCCACGTGAGTTCAGTTGTGTGCGTGCAGGCTCAGTGTCGGAGCAAATTACTGCAAGGACACCTCGCCATGTTTACTAGTAGACCATCAAAACGAAGAGATGTCTTACCATATGATTGTACAAGCTGATAAAATACCAAATTTTCTATCCTTTCGGATATATTGGCACTCTCAGTATTGACGAGAAGATGTGAAAATCCTTTTGATTCTGCCGTGATGATCTCGCTGCCGATCACAATCGTCCTTCGAGAGCTATGTAACTAACGTATAGGCGCTATAGGCTAGGCGCTAACGCAGCTAGCGCCAGCCAGGCATGCTGTACTGTACCGGTATACGTCGTGTACGGTGCGCAGCTAGCTCGCGCAGCAAATTCAATACGTCTGTGAATCGGGGGCATGGAATATTATAGGGAACATAGGAATAAGTACGCGGACTTAACTATGAGTGGAAGTCATGTGTTTTCACGTGAGTGTCATTCATCTATCAAGACTGAATATTATCGAACCATAATCATTTTGATATCACATTGAAGCTGAAATATCTAAGCTTTAAAATGACAGTCATATTTTAATATGCAACATGTAACCAAATAAAATAGCATATAAATCCGAAATTCATGAATTACTCATCTAGCAAATGCTTCTTTTTTTTTTAATAATTAATGCATGAGATAGATAGGCTATCTACTTGAATCATTCCATATAGGATATTGACCAAATTCCCCTACATTTGACATATTCAACTTCAATATGTTTATAGTGCAGCAAGTAAGATGTCACGGCGTCACGGTTACAGAGAGATCATTTGGATGACGTAATTATGCTTCTAACTTGCGCATTATTTTTCAAAAAGGACTTGCTTTATATACCAGGGGTGTTTCACCAAGCTGTTCGTAAGTTACGAACGACTTTACGAACGACTGGTGACCCCTTCTTGTGCTAAATGCGATACCACACTTTTTGTTCATTACTGAGTCTACTGTACAACTGATCATTATAAAAAGATACATAATGTTTGATTGATTGATTGATTGATTAATTCGTTTTATTTCAGATTCAGCCTTAAAACATATAAACATATTTAAAAAAGCAAATTACACAAATTGTTGGAAAGTGAAGTAGGGTGTGTCAGTAAAAGCCTATGTGGCTTGACAAGTTGATACACCCATTGCAATGAATGAAAAAGAACAACAAAAATATCAAGAATTTAGATAGCTGACGGTTAAATGTTCTTTAAGTGAAGATAGCTTTTACTGTTCATGCAATATGACAACAACAAAAAAGCCTCCTTTTCTGCGGCGTGATAGCGTTACGTAAAAAATTATGGGTCACGTAAGTCCCAGGGCGTTTTTTTAACTGTTTGTTGTGGTTATAAATACTCATCTTAAGATATGGTGCTAAAGCTTTACACTTTGTTTAATATCTGTGCCTGAAATGTAAAAATTTGTCAAAATGTGCAACAGCGTTATTGTGGAATTGCCCCGTATATCATTACCACAAGATCCATGTGGAATATCCGGAGCTATGAATTAATGAAGCAAAAGTTGAACTTTAAAAAAAAGTAAGGCTCCTATAAGCCTTCACGTGTAAATAAAAAAAAAGCATACCACATCTATAGGCAATGGAATTTGAGGAAAGACATTTCACCAAAATGGCTATAAGGGACACAGCTAGCAATGCAAATTACTAACTATGCCTATTGTTATGCTACAGGTATAAACCAAAAGCGTATACTACTATCGGGGAAAATTAATGGCATGTGATATAATTTACCATGGACCCAGCCAGCTCGAAACCATTTATGACCATGCGTTGATTAGGAGAGCTATAAAATTGTTCAAAGCTCAATGATTCTTCATCACCAAATAACCCTTGTTCCATGCAAAGTCTTCTCATACACTTTATTCGCTATTAGACCATCTCATTCAATGCTTTGCCAAAAGATATTTTTGGGAAATGGGACTTTTTAACAATAGAGCAGCAGTTTGTCTCCCAACAGGTTAAACGCCCAAAAGTGTTTAATCCAAATAGTAAGCTGGTCTAGTGAACAGCAAGCCTGATGATTTTCCAAAAAAAATACATAGGTAAAATACACCGAAATGCCTAGTCCATAGGCCTATAAAGGCCCCTACCTTCAAAAAAAAAAAAAAAAAAAAAAGGAGGACACTTTATGCGTATAGGGCTAACTCTATAAAGCAGTACTAAGAATGTAGCCAGGTGATAGTTGGGGCGACATGCAGAGCCATCCCCCCCCCCCCCACCCTACACACACACACACACACACACACACACACACACACACACACACACACACACACACACACACACACACACGCACGCACGCACGCAAGGCATGGCCACACGAACGATATACATAGAATAATACATTTCCCTCCGAATATTTAAACTGAACATTTTTACTGTGTATATAATAAAATCTCACAAAGGCCGATTAGGATAAACATTATAGTCGGGCCATCAAAAAATTATTTATATCTCTACTCCCAGGCGTTTGTGCACTAACAATTTCATTTTTAAGATAAAGAACCGTGGTTTGTAATCAGATTTTTTAAGATATGATTTATTATTCATTTATGAATTTTAAACTCCAATAATGATTACATTTTGAAGGGGAAAAATTGCTGACTGATTGGCAAAATGCAAATAAGAAACTGTTGTCATGCATTACACGAATACATTTACAAGTAATGTATAAACTATGACCAGGCCTATAACTTAATTATGGTTTGGGTGGATGGGCTCATTAAAAAATGTTGTAGAATGTAGTTATGTCTGCAAAAATAATGATGGTAGACCTACATTACTTTTTGGCAGGTCTAAATACATGCTTCTTTATTGTATTCCTTTTGCAGATATGTATATACATTTTTTCACACCTTAGAATACAACTTGGTATGATATTGTAAGAGTGTATATGTTTAGTTTGTAGTCGTGGCTGGTATATACACCCTTACTCTTCTCAAATGAGGAAGAAAATAGTAGAAGTAGACACGCTCTTGTCCAGTAGTCAATAGAGAATTTATTACTGACGTATCTCCAGTTCAAGTTGTACATGGAAGATATATATATATATATATATATATGACTCCGGATACAAAGTTGACATGTACAAAGACTGAAATGTACAGAGGTAGAAACTCGGAGGTAGAAACTCAGTGGTAGAAACTCAATGGTAGAAACTCAATGGTAGAAACTCAATGGTACTCCCAGCAGACGGTCCTATATTAAACCCTAAAAAGGGAGGACTAGGGAGACCTAGCAAAAGTCGTCTTCACGCCAAGAGGCAGAGAAGAGAAGAATGAATTCAGATTCCAACTCTTGGAGTTTTCATCTAAAGGAGGCAGAATTAAAGATGGATGTTTTGTAAACTGGGGCAGGAAGCAATACAACCCAACGGAGGTAGAACTGATAAGGGGACCATACTGGCTACTTTTAATGTAAACATATCCACCCATGCAGGAGGGAGTTTGGGTTTCAGCCCACAATTTGTGTAAACAAGTAGAAGGTTGTTTTTATTAATATCTGGGACAGAGGAACTTATTTTGATAGGCAGCATGGTCTGTGAATTTTCGAGAAACTTTTGAAACTGTTAAAGATAACTGGAGGTTGACAACTGTAACTATTATATTTAAAAATGTATGACATTAATATGGATAAATGGTGTTACAATATGAAAACATTTGTGTTTTGTATTGATAATGCGTGATGCCATAGGCATACCTCGTACACAATCATACTTTGTAGTTTAACTCTCGTACACACAAACGTATTGACAATAAAACCGTGAAAAAAGTGGTACATGTATATTTGTATATATGTCGTGAGTTGTATTCATACAACTTTTTTTTAAATCTCATATCTATCCAAAAAAAGAAAAAAAGAAGACGAAGCAAATGGAACAACCAACGAAAGCACAATAAAGAAAATAATTAAAACATGCATGAACACCATTGAATAAATTAGGCTACCTACATAAGTGAGTTCCTTTTTCTTGTAAAAAGTAATCATTTTGTTTGCAGGTTGACCTTTCGTGTGGCACATGAGCACGAGAAAGAGCCAGTAATAAGGCACGACGTGAACTGAAGTTATATTACCCCCCCCCCCCTCCCCGAAAAAAGCAAAACAAACACACACACACACACACAATAAAAGAAGCAAAAAACAAACAAACAAAAAACTTAGGTTTAACTTTTTATGCGCCTTTTTTACGAATTTAATACAATGAATAACACAAAAAACAGGCCACTTGATCCAGCAGGAAAAAAAAAATCAGTATACAAAAACATAAAGATATAGATCTCCAGAACAAACTTATAATGAAACAGAGAGAGAGAGAGAAATAAATAGTAAATCGTTTCAACTGAGTGTGTCAATTCTGTGACAAAATTGCCCCAGAGTCAACCCCTCCGTTACGTAAACACCCCTCTCAGTATGATAGAATACCCCGGAGTGTCCACAGCTGAGTGCACTGGAGTGTGTACTGTAGTGGTCATGGTGAAAGTGAATGTGTACATGTCATAGTGCACAGTTTGTAGGGGTCTGTGTGTACTTGACCCGGGCCGGTATAAAAGGACAGGCCAGCCGTTGTTTGGGGAGAGCGGGGAGAAAGAACGGGGAGAGCGGGGAGGGAGAACGGAAGAACGAACGAACCGTACGAACCCTGGCAGAACCCTGGTAGAACATTAGAAGCTAGAGAGCTGTGCCTTCAATAAAATACACAGAGAGAACGGTATGTACCTGTTCGACTAAATCATTCAGTGGTGTATGATTTTACTGGTTGATTGCGGTGACTTCATGCGTGTGTGAGTGGAGTGAGATAAAATGACCTGCCAAGCCATATATTTTGGCGAGTAGCCCGGATGATATGTTAATGGTGTAGATATGTGACGTGAGTTTGCTCGGCCCATATTCACATAAATTCAGAGACACCTAAAACATGAACCATTACCCTAAAACGCTACAAATGGTGTCAGGAGTGGGATTTGGCAGGCATTGAATTGCACTCACTCATGATGCATGTTCACTGTACTCAGCAGCATGATTTTCAACTCAGAAATGATGCAAATTTTGCTCTGAATTGATGTTGAAATAGACGATATCACAAGTTGTGAATTTGACCATCTGCTCATGAATTAAGCATTGAAAAGCACAGAACTCATACACTGAGGCATGGTGCTCATAAAATTGCTCAGAAATTGATGCTCATGAAACGTACTGCTCAGAAGCTTATGGTCTTGCTCAGACACTGATGCACACAAAATGATTCACGTTGTAAATTTAAAGTAAACATTGTTAATGTGTTATGCTCGCGACTCGTGAGCACGCGAGCAGACTACGAGTGAGCACGCGAGCAGACTCGTGAGCAAGAGCGCACTCATGAGCACGAGCAGACTCGTGAGTACCTAGAGGTTGCTCGTGAGTAGGATGAATCGTGAGTGAAAACTGCTCGTGAGCACAAATGATTATGAGTAAATGGTGCTCACTATAGAATATATTGCATGTGCATGTATGGACATATTGATTTAATATGCATGTTAAGATGTACAGTGGCTCATTGAAGATGTACTCATGTGAAACATCTATACAGTCTATTCAAGCCAAAACTTACTGAGGCTAGGGAAATGCAATTCATGCAATACATTAACCGTAAATGGCTCAAACATTGACGCAGTAGATTACAGCATAGAAATTTCACTCATTTTTGTTGGTCATCAAATTCGGCCTTCAACGGTCAAGTATTTGGAATTGGATTGTGGATAAGATGGAATCTCCAAATAGAAGAGTAGAGGAGATGGAGACAGAGATTGTGAAGCTGAGGGAGGCATTAAGTCGTTCCAGAATGGACAAGGAATTACTTGAGTGGGAAAAGTCTCAAGTGGAAGCTCCAATGGTGGAACGACGGGTCAATGCAAGTAATCCTCAGGCAAACATTCAGGAAACTCCAACTCGAGGACAGGAGAACCCAAGGAAATTCCGCGATGTAGATTCTGAAGTGCGATTCAAGTTGCCTCAGTCATTGAGGGCAAGAAATGAGACCGGTTATCTCTCCATGGAGACGACACAGACCAACCAGAATCCAAATATGACCACATACTCACACCCAACCATGATGTATAGGATGTCGACACCAATGACTTCAGAAATAGCAAACCCGGAGCTGGCCACCACAGAGGCTGGCAATATACCGACTCAGTATTCGGATACACCCACGCCAGTAGGAAGAAGCACAGATCTACTACCTACGTCGAGCTACAATTATGGTAAAGTGACTGAACACAATGATGGTGAAACTGCAGCACCCATACCTCGCACCCAACATCACAGATTACAGCAACGACCATTACTAGTACCAGATAGGTACAATGGTGAAACATCCTGGAATGAGTACGAGCAACATTTCGAAGCATGCATGGGAGTAAATGGCTGGAATGACTGCCAAGCAGCCATTTTTTTGACAGCAAGTCTCAAAGGGCATGCGCTAAGGGCTGTTAGCAATATTGGTCCCAGAGCAAAGAACTCTTACCGGGAGTTGAGAAGATTGCTTTCCCAGCGATTCGGCCCCAGTCATCAGTCGGAGAATTATCTGGCCGAATTACGTCATCGCAGGCAGGGTCCAAGGGAATCCCTTCAAGAATTGGGCCAGGCGATAAGGGAGTTATCAAGTAAAGCATACCCAGACATTCCCCCCGCATCGAGGGACAGACTCGAAAGAAATCACTTCATCGATGCCATTGAAAGCCAATCTGTTCGAGAAGGAATTCACAGGAGTCGTCCTTCTTCTTTGGATGAAGCAATCCGTGCTGCTCTAGAGACAGAAAATTTCGAAAAGATCGAGCTGCAGCGACGAAACGAGCGTCTACACGGAAGGCCAATGAAGTTTTCACGTGCGCTCGACCGTGAAGATGAGCACCGATTACAGCTGGTAGAAAAGCTCCTGGAACAGCACACACAGCAAATGGAAACATTGACAGATGTCCTCCTTCAGAAGAATAAAGAGAAGAATGTGACTTCTAACACATCAAATGCCAGAAGTACACCCCAGGAAAAAGTGTGCTATCGGTGTGGTGACCCTAACCATTTCCTTCGTCAGTGTCCAGTCCCCAGGAACAATGCCCGAAAGACGGGAAACGCCTCCCAGCCACCCGAAAGGTCCGCGGAAAGGCTGTAAAGAAAAATGGGCCTGTCAAGCTTGATCATAAATGCATCCCATCACCACCCAGCGAAAAGGTTTTCACATTACCGCACATTGGTACCGAAGCAAAACAAGGACTTTACATAACAGGAAAAGTTCGATCGAGACACTGCTGTTTTTTGATCGATACAGGATCTACCGACACCATCATTAGTGCAAACACCTATCACAAGATTGAGCAGGAATGTAGACCGGTATTAGATAATGCAGGTATCACTATACAGCAAGTGGATGGTACACCTCTCTCAGTGCTCGGTGTAGCAACAATAGAAATACAAATTGGGAAGACCACACATCTTGTAAGGGCAATATTTGCCGATATTAAGTGCGAAGGGATCCTGGGTATGGATTTCCTCATACCCACAGGTGGAAGCCTAGATTTCAGGAGAAAGACTCTCAAGTTGAATGGAGAACAGCTCCAATGTACAAATTCCAGTGGTAGATCATTTGTCGGTCGAGTGGTGGCTGCTAAAGACACGACAGTGCCGCCAGGACATGAAGCATTAATTTGTGGCCGGATACAAAACAGACGAGAGGAGATGACCGGACCAGCCCTCATAGAACCCATGGATGGGGGTGGAAAATTAGCATCTACAGGACTAGTGTTGGGTAGGACACTGGTGAATGCTGAATCAGATGTCATAGCTGTCAGGGTATTAAACCCAGGGCACGAAGAGCTGAACATTGCCGAAGGGACTACAGTGGGGTTAATATCTTCAGCACAAGTAGAAGAAGATAGAACTGAAACAAAAACAGCAAATAAACAAAATCTCCCTGAACATCTACACGATTTGTTCAAAAGAAGTACACAGAATTTAGAGTCTCAGTACCATGAACAATTACAACAATGTTTGTTGGATTATGCAGACATTTTTTCAAAAACAAACACAGATATTGGCAGTACAGATGTTGTTAAACATTCTATCAAGACAGGAGACGCAAAACCTATTAAGCAACGACCAAGGCGGCATCCTATCATCAACCAAGAAGAGATCGACAGGCAGGTAAAGGACTTGGAGGAGAGGGGTGTCATTGAACCGTCGGATAGTCCATGGGCCTCAAATGTGGTGCTTGTAAAGAAGAAGGATGGGACTAAGCGTCTATGCATTGACTACAGAGACCTAAATGAAGTTACAATCAAGGATGCATATCCGGTGCCTCGAATTGACGAGACTTTAGATGCCCTGGGATCAGCAAAATGGTTCTCCACGCTAGACTTGTCATCCGGTTACTGGCAGGTGGCACTCGACGAAAAAGCCCAAGACAAATCTACCTTTGTAGTTCGCAATGGGTTATATAAATGGAAAGTAATGCCATTTGGACTGACCAATGCACCTGCCACGTTCGAACGTTTGATGGAAAAAGTGATGAAGGGACTCCAATGGGAGATACTTCTCATTTATCTAGATGATATCATCATCTTTGGAAGAACTGTCGAAGAAGAAATCCAACGCCTACGTCTCTGTTTCTCAAGGCTAAGAGATGCGAATCTAAAACTCAAGCCAAGCAAATGCAGTCTGTTTCAGACATCGGTCCTTTATCTTGGACACGTAGTTTCGTCAGAGGGTGTATCGACGGACCCAAACAAAGTGAAAGCCATAGATGAATGGCAGAGACCAAAGTGCAAAAAGGAGGTAAGAAGTTTCATTGGCCTTACTTCCTATTACAGGCGCTTTGTGAAGGGGTTTGCTGAAGTTGCTGCCCCACTCCATGCACTGACGGGAAAGTCAGCGAAATTCGAATGGACTGATGAGTGCGAGACGGCTTTTCTGGAGCTGAAAGAGAGAATGAAAAATGCACCCATACTGACATATCCATCAGAGACAGACGATTTCGTACTAGATACGGATGCTAGCGGTGAGGCCATCGGCGCCGTCTTATCGCAGATTCAGGATGGAGAAGAAAGGGTACTTGCCTACTATAGTAGGAAGCTGAACAAAGCAGAGCGGAACTACTGCGTCACTCGTCAGGAGTTACTTGCAATGGTAATGTCACTGAAGCATTTCCGGCAGTACCTGTACGGGAGAGAAGTAAAAGTTCGTACAGACCACGCTTCCTTACGCTGGCTGATAAACTTCAAAAATCCCGAAGGACAGATGGCACGATGGCTAGAGCAGCTATCCGAATACCAAATCCAGGTCGAGCACAGACCAGGTCGCAAACACACAAATGCAGATGGACTCTCTCGAATGCAGTGTAAACAGTGTGGAAGAAAAGAAGAAGAAACTGGTACTGATTTCCTGACTACACCAGTGAGTCCTCCAAAAGAGGACGAAGCTGGAAATGTCAGAGGTATCACTTCACAGCCTTCCCTAACACTGACGGACTTGCGAGAAGCCCAATTATCTGACGACGACTTCAAATGGATGACTAACAGGAAGGAAAACAATGATCCAAGACCAGAGTGGAGTTCAATGGCTGAAAAATCATCAGCTGTGAAAACATATTGGGCTCAATGGGACCAGATTGAGACCCTTGAAGGTGTCCTGTACCGACGATGGGAGTCGGATGATGGAAGGATGGTAAGGAGACAAGTGCTCTTACCTGAGAAACTCCGCAAAGATGTAGTTGCAGAGATTCATGGAAATCCATTAGGCGGACACCTTGGCTCCCGGAAAACGCTTGCGAAAGTAAAGGCAAGGTTTTATTGGAGCGGTATGACGGCTGATGTGAGGTCCTTTATAAGGACGTGTTCTCTTTGCCAGAGACGGAAATCACCTCCGAGAAAACGGCGAGCACCATTACAACAAAGTCGTGTTGGAGCACCCATGGAAAGGGTTGCAATAGACTTAATGGGCCCCTTGCCGAAGACTGATTCAGGGAATCAGTGGATCTTGGTGGTTGGTGAGTACCACACCAAGTGGATGGAGGCTTATGCTATCCCCGATGCCAAGGCAGTTACCGTAGCCAAAAAGCTAGTGGAAGAGTTTATCTGCCGTTTTGGGGTACCCCTCGAACTTCACTCAGATCAAGGCTCAAATTTCGAATCCCAAGTCTTCGCTGAAGTCTGTGACCTGCTCAAAATCCATAAAACTCGTACCACTCCCTACAACCCAAAATCTGACGGACTTGTTGAACGATTCAACAAAACGCTGATGGACATTGTGGCAATGATGTTGCATGAGACTTGTGGTCAGAAAAACTGGGACGAACATCTATCGTTTGCCACCAGTGCATACAGGGCAACGCCACAAGGGTCTACAGGCGAAACTCCGAATATGATGATGCTTGGTAGGGAAACTAGGCTACCTATAGACCTGATGACGTCAGCATTAGGAAGTGACGATGACTCGGATGGTGAGGACTACGCCCAACAACTCAGAGGTCGGATTACAAGAGCTCACAAACGAGCCAAGGATTGCTTGAAGAAAAGTGCGGTCAGGCAAAAATTAGTCTATGACCGGAAGTCAGAGCACCACCAACTTCAACTCGGCGACTTTGTCTGGCTGCATGATCCAGCCAAGAAAAAAGGAGTGTCCCCCAAACTTCAACTACGGTGGAAGGGCCCTTACTTAGTTGTTAGTAAATTGTCCGATGTCACTGTTCGTATTCAACAGAGTCCTCGTTCTAAGCCCAAAGTCATCCATGTGGACAGGCTAAAACCAGCCCAGGGTATAGAACTGGAAAAATGGGAATGGAGAAATCTATCTGAACCTCATGTCATTGAGGAAAATGAAGTTGAAAATAAAAATCAATCAAATGATGTAGAAAATGAAGTGCAGATTGAAGTACCGGAACACATAGACGGTGAAGATGACACACACCCCCACACAAATCATGAAATTAAGGCACCTGAAAATGTTTCACATGAGACATCTGCAAATGAGCCAGGAATGGGCCCAAGCCCACTAAGGAACAATCAAAATAGACGATACCCAATGCGTATTCGTACTCGACCTAAATATCTAAATGAATATTCTATTTAGTATTGGTATAAATATTTTCCAACACATACAGAATCCAACATGGCTGAACGTCGTGACAAGCTGCAACAGACCTATGTGTGTAGGCGATGCAACAACGACTTTGAGAAGGAGGGAGATCTCAACCAGCATCTCCTACGGGAACACGGCATAAACCGGGGGCACATTTATGCTTGTCGCAAATGCAGCTACACCACCCATCGTAACTTCAACCTCAGGCGTCATCTGGACTTAATACATAACAGGCATGACATCAGGTCAGTCAAACACCAGGAAAGACGTACCCCACACTGTGGTGAGGTCCCTCCAAAGCCTTCCACCAGTGCGCCGGTTTCTGTTGAGCCATCCTCTAACACGGCCGTTACCCAAGAGGCACTTACTGTGCGGATCTGCAAACAAGCGCTTCCAAAGCCACCAACCGTCACGAGCCCTGCACTTTCGCTCTCGGCATCCCCAAACCCGGCCTTCACCATGTCCAGCCCTCCGACCCCACTCTCTGGAAAGCCTCTGGCCTTCATGCGTCAGAGTGCCATGATAGACCCCGCCAGCAGCAGCGAGTCAGAAACTGACGCAAATCCGACCACCGCACCACAACAGCCGGAACCAAATCCTTCCCAGCATCAACCTCGACCACCCCAGCATGCAAGTACAGCTAGCAACAAGATCCTGGCGACTGCCGTCGAAAAGAAGACAACGAGGTACTTTGTAAACGGCCATGTCATCAGACAGTTCGATACCACCATCACCTACTCAGCACTTGTTCCGAGAGATTGGGACAACAACGTTGATTGCAACCATGCCCTCCCCCGCAATTAGTCTATTATTTTGTTGTACTATTTTTGCCACTTCTCTTTGGACTTTCTTTCTCACTCACCTTACTGTCTCCCTTTCACCTTGATGCATTGGTATCATTATGTTTGGATGTGTTGCTTAAATGTCATGTTGAGTATTTGAGTGATACAAGTAGGATCAGATAAACAACTAAAGTTGCAGGTTGTTATACTTCTTACTGCTCTTTCTTATGTTCCTACGAGTTGAAACATAAACTGTTTATATGTTGTATTTAAAAGTCACTATGCCTACATTTATGAATGTGTAACGTTGTAATGTTTTTATGCCTAACTTATGTATGGTTTACTTGTGGGTAACTGGTTGCTACTGATGGCCTCCCATTCATTATAATTTCAAAGTAAATTGACTGGTTTATATGTTTCTTTTAAGCAGTAAATTTCTAGTGAAGTGCGGATTCACTCGAAATGATATAATTTCTGTTACTGCACTATATGTATGCTATGCGATGTGTGTACTTTTCATCTCCAAGGTTGTATTGAGAGCTTGTACTAAAGCAGTTTGCCAAAAATTCCGAGTATTGCTGACAATACGTTAACAGGTGGGTCGTTTTCATGTACTATGTTTGTTTCAAGAAAAGGAGAAAAACTTGCATTTGAATACATATATGCCAGATACATATTCAAGGGTATGATTTGTTTGTTGTTTATGATTACCTTGTAATTGTTCGGTACGGTGTTGATAGACTTGGAGATGGTCACTTGTAGTTGTACATAGAGTCAAACATTGTGCTTCCTAGTGATTGATGACAGATTGTAAAGTCCGTTTTGTGGTATGTCTTTCTTTCCCCTTCTCTACTTTCCTTCTCTGTCACCTGTCACTTTTGCTTTCTCTTTTTCAGTTATTGCTATTCCTTCTCAGCTATCCATATCTAGACTTTTCCTCATGCTTTGCTCCTCCTCTTAGGCTATCTTTGCTCATTTTATCTGATATCTTTCTTGTTCAGTACCACCTGGCAGTTGTGCATGTACAGTATATTATTGCCATATGACCTTGACTCGGTATAATTATAATTTGTGATATTACAACTAGTGTGTTTACAGCAGCTGCCTCAGGTATTCAACGATTCTCAGAAGTTTGCTTTCACATTCCTATATTTCATGCAATCCATACAGGGTGTTTAGGAAAAGACACGTGGCCGCATATATACATTATACAGTAATCTGAAGTTGTGCCTCAGGAACTTGTGCCAAATATGTTGTCAGGATTACTGCCAAGAAGTTTATGATGTGTGACCTTAAGATATATATTTTTATATGCTAAGTACAAGTGTGCTCAACCAAAGAAAGTACTTGTTTTTACTCTTGATGCCTTGCCTTTGATACATATTCTGACTTTGTAAACTGTAAATAGTTTTCAACTGTACTTTGGTTATAAAAAAGTTTAGTTCTCAATTTTGTCTATGTGTTTTTAAGCTACTTTGAAACTGGGACGTTTCAAGCTTGGCGGAGGGTAATGTGACAAAATTGCCCCAGAGTCAACCCCTCCGTTACGTAAACACCCCTCTCAGTATGATAGAATACCCCGGAGTGTCCACAGCTGAGTGCACTGGAGTGTGTACTGTAGTGGTCATGGTGAAAGTGAATGTGTACATGTCATAGTGCACAGTTTGTAGGGGTCTGTGTGTACTTGACCCGGGCCGGTATAAAAGGACAGGCCAGCCGTTGTTTGGGGAGAGCGGGGAGAAAGAACGGGGAGAGCGGGGAGGGAGAACGGAAGAACGAACGAACCGTACGAACCCTGGCAGAACCCTGGTAGAACATTAGAAGCTAGAGAGCTGTGCCTTCAATAAAATACACAGAGAGAACGGTATGTACCTGTTCGACTAAATCATTCAGTGGTGTATGATTTTACTGGTTGATTGCGGTGACTTCATGCGTGTGTGAGTGGAGTGAGATAAAATGACCTGCCAAGCCATATATTTTGGCGAGTAGCCCGGATGATATGTTAATGGTGTAGATATGTGACGTGAGTTTGCTCGGCCCATATTCACATAAATTCAGAGACACCTAAAACATGAACCATTACCCTAAAACGCTACAATTCATATCAGTCGTAACTGTGTATAATGTAGATTTGCGATTGACTGTAAATCATTATGCTTAGAAGAAATGGCTTGGACTTGCCTTCGATTCAGGTCCATCGTAACACTTTATTGAACGGGGACCTGGGGGAGGGGGTAAACTCCGAAATGTTTATATCTGTTGGCTTTCAGAATACCAGCCCTGGTGAGTAACATCGATATTGTATCTGTCTACGCTTTGAACAATAACAGAGCCCATTACGTTTCTGAAGGGTTCCGGCTTCAAATCAGGAGTAGCGCCCTCTCTAGTACAATGCTAGGCTGAGAGTACTGTACATAATATCCTAGTACATTCATTGAAACACATTGAAGGGGGAAAGTTTACCCTGAATTTAAATTGTTTTTTATTACAGCTGCAGAGATATGACTGCAACATGATTTTAGTAAATGTTTGAGAAGAATAGATGTGTGTATGTATATGTGTGTGTGTGTGTCATGTGTGTGTGTGTGTGTGTGTGTGTGTGTGTGTGTGTGTGTGTGTGTATGTGTGTGTGTGTGGAGTGGGATTGGGGGTGGCATCCCCTACGTTTCTCTATAAACACCCCTAACCTAGCCTATTGAGCACTATCACTGTGTGAGTGTATACATTATTTCCGCGTATAATACGACCAGTGCCATAGGGGAGGTGTACAAGAAACTTATAACTTCAGTTCCAAGAATTTCGCTTTTTTTGTGTAACAGTTTCGTTATCATTGTTATGGTCTCCCAGGCTCCAAACCAAAACTTCTGCATGACGTCATAGTTATGCAGCAAAACACATACCTCTAGAACAGCATGTCGTTTTATTTCAGAGTTACGGGAACAACGATTAAAGATGGCCCGTCCCTTTTACAAACATCTGCAAACTTCATGAAAGTTTGCACATATTTAGCACGTATTTTGGGGATACCAACTGTGAAATTTTAAGGTCAGAGGTACTATTACTCCCGTAGAATAAATGAAAATCTAACTAGTTTTCACTGAGATCTGACTATTTTCGTGGTACGAAAAAACAAAGCTCGATCAATATTATGGAAGATTATTTCCTCAAAACCGAATATTACGCTTTGTCGATTCCAGAGAAAGGTTATAGCCACTCCCTCTCAAATGATGACAAAGTCAGGGAACTTTCAGGTCTGCAAAAGGGGCGGGCTACCTTTAACCTAGGCCCGTTTCAGATAAAGTGCTCCTGTATGTGATGTGTGTACATTACTAATGACAAAATGAACACATGGCATAATTATGAAGTGTTAAATTTAGTTTATATTTTGGCATATATATATATATATATATATATATATATATATATATATATATATATATATTAAAAAAAAAACTACTTCAAAACATTGCATGAATCACAAAAACGGCATATACATATTATAGGAAAATGAGAGGCACGCTATAGTAACGTAAGATTGAAGTAATGCGTAAAAAACTTATTCGGTATATA
>OZ022597.1:12796220-12979125 GCA_963669155.1 Arbacia lixula
CTTTCTTTATATACACTGTAAATATATTAAAAAAAAAAACCACTTCTTCAAAACATTGCATGAACCACAAAAACGGCATATACATATTTTGGGAGAATGAGAGGCAGGTATAGTAACGTAAGATTGAAGTAACGCTTGAAAAACTTATTCGGTATATTGGTTAAAGCTAACAATCAATGTGGTGTCTTTGATTTGTCTTTGTAAAGCTTATCACACAGACTTCACAAGAAATGTCGCTGTGCGCGGCATTAATCCGATTAGGTCAATGAGTTAGCGATCTTCAAAATCACATTATCAATGCAGGGGTCTGCAGCTACTAAATTATCTTTTTATCCTCTTAAATTTCAAATTTACACAATCCCTACCATTGTAGTAGGATCCTTTTTTGACGGTTGTTGGGTGTAATGTATACGGTGGTAATATACGTATCGAATATAATGTGACACATCCTTCTCTTAAAATGTTCTCAAATTAACAAACGATATTCAGTTTCGGAATTCTTATTCTTGTCTAACGATTTTGTTTTCGTTGTGATTGTGCGTTTTTCGCCCTGAATTTAAACGTGATTGAGCAATGGCCTTGGCTTTGCATGTTTATATTCCTTGTTTCTGAATGAGTGATAAATTGATCTTCAACAAATTATATTATCCGCCCCCAAAACTACCACTATAAATGCTACATATAGCATATGTAAACTTATTAAAAGTCACCTTTCAGCTCTCATTTTCAGGAAAGTTAGTAAACAGTGTTAATTATGCCATGGTAATTAGAGAAACTTTATGTTTAAGGTCTGCAAGAAAACAAACACCATTTATGATGATACCAAATAATTTTAAAACATCGATGACTTCTTTATACCTTGCATGGTTTTCGTGCTTTTGATATTGACGTTGTGGATGTACGTGTAATTTGTTTGAACGTGTTATTACCATTATACATAACAAAATTTTGATGAAATCCTTCAATCGTATTTTTTTTTTGTATAAGAAAAATTATTCCTGGTAATGTTCAATTATCCATTTTGGATAATTGCAGGTATGATAATAAACATGAATACATTAATACTGTACATGAACGCAACATGCAAATGTTATTATTCTGACGAACTGATTATAACTACTCATCGTTAACATGAGTTTAAGAGCATAAGACATGCTGGTACTATTACTCTACGAAGAAATAAGAATTTCAATGAAAGTGAAGTGCCCTGAGACAAACCTTTGGGATCAGTAAAGACAATTACACAATTCCTGCAGAATACACTAATGCATACTTGTTGCTTCGATTTTTTTTAACACAATAGGCCTAAAAATGGGCTGTGATTTTTGTTCGAAAAGACAAACAAACAAAACCAACCCCAGAACAAAAACGAAAAAGGAAGAATACTCGCCTTTCGTTACTTGACCTGATAGATAAAGAAAATCTAACCGTGATTTAAGATGTTACTTACATCAACGAAATGTCAAAAATTTTACACAATAATATACCTCCCCCCCCAAAAAAAAAAAAAAAAAAAGAAAAAAGAAAAAAGAAATAAAATAAAAAATAATTAAAAAAAACTTAAAAAAGCACAATGAAAACGTATTTTTGACATTGATAAGTACTAGAATTGATAATGATAAATAAATAATCATGATAATGATAATGATAAAAAAAAATAATATAAACAAATAGCATAATTATGTAACTTGTAAGTTTCCTCTAGCCGCCAACATACGAACTTTTCACAAGAAAAAAGTTCACTATCTCACCTCTCGGTAACACCATTTTTGTACATGTAAAATGGTTTTCTTTGATAACTCTGTTTTGTGCAGGTCAATATACCATCAAACAGGGTGATATAATTTATTTTGGGGAGATGTAAACATGTCCAATCAGTTTTCGTCTGTTTACAATACGAAACTACACGTTGGAATAAAATGACGTCATTTTGGGAACGACCTATCTACACTCACACTCACACGTGATTGGAGCAGAGTATTATGGGATGCTACATATATTATCTCAGATAGATCGCCATTTTGAAATTCGCGATCGTTGCAAGTTTTGGCGCTAGTCTACACCGGTACACCAAAATAAATCCGGTACCCATTCAACTTTCTGTCATGTCATTCGCGGAAATCTTCAACCCAGACGTAACATTGACTTTATCACTTTTGTTATGATATTGAATTGAACTGATAGTTTTACGTTTGTTTTGACATTAGCATGTTGAAGCAACTTACTTCGAACTGAAAAAACTGAATAACCCGAGTGTTGTTGCACGCTGTTTCGTATCAGTAAATGTGAGGAACCAATGGAGAAACCGTGAGAGCTAGCGACGACGCAACTCGCCTCCCACACGTAAACATTTCTAATGCAAAGTCAGATCCCTTCATTGATTAGCGTTTTCAGTTTTTGATCGTAAGTATGTTTCAGGATAAAATGAAAGATGAGTTTGAAATCGATGTTTTTCTCACTGGAGGGTCACTTTTGAGGGTGAGTGTGGAAAGAATATGTGATTTGAGAGGTGGCATCCTGCGTGACCGACAGCGGAGGTGTGTTCGGGCGGTCCGTGCATATTGCATGTTGTTTCCGCTATCTACTGTGTAGTGGAAATGGGACCACAAGTTTGAATGGGCCGGCGAGTGTGCGTGCATGCATTAGCCAGGGCCAAGACGAGTGAATGGGCTGTGGCAGTATGTAGTAACAACATTCGACTTGATGCTAAATACCCAACACAAGCATTGAACAGAGACTCCAATTCAGATGTTTATCGTATAATGAGTCGAGAATTGGACCTGGTTCTTGACCGCCTTACATTAATGTAGGCATAAACCTACGATAGGCTATATGATCGTATTTTCATGATTTTGGCTAGGCTAAACGAATGAGGCTATTCGAATGCTGGCACTGCCGTTATGGATCATGACATGTTGACTGTTGTTGATGTTTATAATGAGTATCATTGACTGTTGTTTTCTGTTCTATCCCCTTAAAAGGGTGGTTACCAGCGTGAAGATTTCCAAGAAGATTTTAAATCTGGCATTTGCTCTTATTTTTAGTTCACAAACATGCTTTCACTGTAATTTGCTCGCAGCCTCGCAATGAATGATTCTAACATTTGCGCGATCTGCAATTTGATGTTAGTTAGCAGTTAGCAGAGGGCCCACGCTGGGTGCCCGCTGTAGGGACAACATGACACGGCACCTAGGGTAAATAAATCCCCTACAATGTAATGAAAAGCAAATAAGAAAAAATAGGGCCCAACAGGAAATTGCACATGATGCCAGTGGTGGTGCAGAAAGTTTGTTTGATGACATCAGATTTAAAAATGTTTTCCCCAATTAAAAAAAAAAAAAAAAAAAATCCTGAGTTTATCACTGCGAGCTGCTGAGTGTGGTATTGGGACTATTAGGGTTACATACCTATCGATCGCAACTGGCTTATTCAATCAAATTTGATGAAAATTTATTTGGGTGTTCTAGTGCATACACTGGATGGGCACCATTCTTTAGAAACCATCTCCAAATTCTAGTATTTTTTAGGTACGACCCGTCTTTCTTTTTTTGGTGACCACCCTGTGTGAGAAATACCACTGGTAAGGATGCCAATATTGATGTTGAACCTATGTCAGCAATCTTCGTGCAAAATATTTGTGTGGCCACTATAATAAAAAAAAAATGCATTGAATTTTAGATTATACATGTTTACACATAATGGCCAGCCTTGACAAAATTGATGTGGTTGATAAGATGATATAGTGCACATTTACATAATTTAGGAAAAAAGGTGCCTTATGCAAAACTACAGCTCAATGTTTGATTTTCAAGATTAGATGTCGAAAAAGAATCTATTGATACCGTGCTGTATGATTTGGTAGGCACCTGCCATTTCACGTAGCAAATTGATACTTATATACAATAGATTGGTAATGGATTTCATTATTTCAGTCGTGGCTTGCTGAAAAATGGCTAAATATGTGTGATCTTTGCGTTGAGTTGTACGTTTATCCACATTATGACTGCTTTGTAGTAATCTAGATTTGGTGTTTTACTCCTTTACCTGATGTACATTATACCCACCAATTAGCAAAGATGTTGGATTTGGGGAAGTCCTATGTTATTTGATGAAATTTGTCAAGTGTATTGGAAGACTGCATTCAGCTTGCCAGGGTATTGCTCTTGTGTCCTATACATATCTTGCAACACAGATTTGGTACACTGACATGGTAAGCAGTATTTTGACTTTGTTGTTATTGTTGACAATCTAACTGTCTGCTAGTTTAGGGGCCCTAGATGTCAACAGTTATTAATCAGATTAATTGTGTGCATATTCAGTATTACCCGGTAGTACCAGTAGTATTTAGATGTACAGTGTATAATGGGCAGTGACCGGGGAGAGCATATATACTCCCCAAATGTCATCTTTAGAAATACGGTTGGAGGCCGTGATTCTTGTGAATGAAAATTGAAAGTGAGACAGCTCCATCTCTTGACAGCAGGCAGATAGAATCCGTTCTTTGTCACAAGTAAAATCATCATTCATGATACAGCTCTTGCAGTGGATTTATTTGAAAGACATGAAAAATCAATAACCACGATGGAGATATCATTTTTATGTCTAATGAAGTATATTCAGTCAATAAATGCAGTAGATGGTTCAATTGGCCTGTATCAATTGTATTTATACTAGTGTACATGTCAGTACCATGGGTGTGTTGTACATGTACAATGTACATGCAGGTTGTGTCTGAATTTGCAGGCTACACAAAATTATGTCAAGGGAAGTTGCAAATTGAGTTTTTCCCCGCAGGAATTATGAAGCGCATTAGTAGAGGGATGCAGGGAAGACTTAGATATAGTGGTAATGGGTACTGCAAGGCAGGTTATACGTAGTTAGGCTGCAAACTGATTCGTGTCTCTCTTTACCTGCAAGTGGAATATAGATGCAAACATTTTCTAATCTGCATGACTGCATGTACATGTTCATTGTTAGAACACTGTAACGGCAGTAGGCTCATTTCATAGTTCATTTGTCAACGATTTTTGTGTCTTCCACAAGCCAAACCTTCCACAGTAGCCCTACACCTTAGGGATGATGATAATTGGGGCTAAATACTATTTTTTTTAAAGGGTTACTAAATTAGCAAAGTACGTTCCCACTAATAAATGTAAAATTATCCACTAAAAACGAATATCACATTTGTTTGCCGCAATAGAGTCTCATTTTGACGAGAATTTGAAAAAACGCACGCCTCTAGTGACTTCAGAGAAGTCATAATGCCATAGATGGTACGGAAGTAAACAATAGACCATTTTCGTAATGTATTCACTAAGCCTGAGTCATATCGATTTTTTCAGAAACCGGTGTTCGATGGCTTTGCGCCGATCGAACATCGATGCATCGATACATGACGTCACCCAGCCACTGCCAAGAGCCAATTTATGAATGAAAATATAGTAAGCATACGCAGTGCAATCCTTCCATTTCCCCACATAGTATTCCACCAAAACAAGCGTGCAATTCTCTATCACCTCGTACCAAAATCGACCTAGAATTTCACTTTCCTTTATTTTATATGAATTATGAAAGGTATTCTCGGAGAATCTATTTTCTCACCAATACTGCACATGTAAGCGAATTTCGATTACTTCTTGTTTTTCCGTCAAAATCTTACAAATTAGCGTCAATATGGCATCGTATACATGTATGTAGGTTGGAATCTGTAGAGTCTATTGCAACGGGCAGAAAGTCAATCAGCTTCCGGGTTGCGATTTTTTTTTCCCGTAACCCTAATGCGTCGAAAAATCGCTTCCGGGTTTCGGACAACGTGACCGGATATCGTTATCACTATTTTGGCGACCACGTGGTTATGACGTGATCTACGCGATGCACCAATCAGTGGTCTCCGAATCGCTGTACGGAGACGCTCTATTAGTCTGTACGTCGGCAGCGTGTATGCAAATGAGCCTTACGCACGATTGCCACTGTATTTCCGGGTTTTCACAACACACGATGCTATCCGTTGTACAAAGTCTATGGACAATTGTTTGTTGTGGCGTTGCGCTGTATATAATAGTGAACGAATCAAATCCAAGTAGTATGTAGTAGCTGCTTGATCATCAAGCGACCTGTTCATTCTCTTGATGCGTTACCTGCAAAACTCACAAAAGAGAGTAGGAACCAAGTAAGCAAATTAAGATTGTGAAAATATGAAGATAAATTGTGTATAACAGGACTATCAAACAAAAGATTTTGTGTTTTCTAGTCAATTTGGTAATTTCATCGATGCATCGAATTCATCAAAACGAAATCGGAGTTCGACTTCTTCGATCGAACACCGGCTTAATAATCGATTCGACTCAGGCCTAGTATTCACAACTTTCCCCCTAACTGTAGTAACGTGTTATTGTATTCACCTGTATCTTGTCATTCGGATTCAATGGATGGAATGCACTTTGAATCTTTTAGTTGTTGCTACTCGAACAAACCTCAGACAAGCTTTGTGGTTCCCATTGGTAACGTATTGTTTGAAAGGCGTGAATAAAATTCAAATTCAAATTTATTCACGCCGTTGGCATTTACAGCATTTTGACTGCTCTGACGTCACTGGAGGCGTGCGTTTTTATTCAAATTCTCATCGAAATGAGACTTTATTGCGGCAAACAAATGTGAAATTCGTTTTTAGTGGATGATTTTACATAGATTTGTGGGAACTTATTTTTCTAATTAAATAACCCTTTAAAGGGAATGTGCACATGCTTTCAAGGTTTTTGTGTAGAGAGATCATCTGAAAGTTTTCCAGATTTTAGACGTCCAGAGATTTGAATTGGGCGCCTGTGTGTACATTGTATGTGCTATTGTCGAGCCCTTTGATACTGCATGTCAAACCTATTTATTATGATATGAATTTAAGTTTACCAATTGCATAAATTTACATCTTATGTTATTCCTCAAATGTTCCTGCTTCAGTAGAGTACCGAAGTGTGATGTCATTTGAGCATTATTGTCAAGACAACTGGTTCTAAACAATGCGAGTAGAGCAAGCACTAGTGATCTCAACGGGGACTGTAATTGGGAATGCCTGACACTAGCCTGATAAACAATATCGGACCGCTACACCATTCACGGGAATGAGTTTGTGTAGAGCCAATTGTCTTGACAACATACTCATATGACGACACCACTTCATTACTCTATTCCCCCCCCCCCCCCCCCCCCAAAAAAAAAAAAAAAAAAAAAAACAGCAACAACAACAAATAAGAAAAAATGGCTTTTGTTTACCCTGCTCTCTGCCCTGTTTCTTGTGTGGGGGCTACCCAGTAATTGGAAGAAAAAAGTCAAAAGCTTTCATGAGCTGCAGAACAAACATGTTCATGTTCCGTGGGGTTCCTACTGTGGGATTACTTTGTTTGATGTGTCTGTTGTCACTGATGGTCCCCTTTATAATCCAGATGTTATGCAAGTCACGCATGAAAAGTTTGAAGATTTTTTGGTGTTCAAATGCTTAGTAAAAGGTACATGTACAAAAGAGATACTCTACATATAAGTTGAACTGGGGCAAAATGTTCGCACTATAGATGCACAAGCACATCACATTTCTTTGTGCACGATTTGCTGTTTTGCTTGGTTGTGTGTTTATTAATGGATACTACAATTTGGAATGATTGTGATTTCTCACCATTTCTCCCTCCCTCAACGTCTATCCCTCCACATACTGGTACCTACCCCCCCCCCCCCCCCCCCCCCCCCCGCCCCACCCTGGGCCCAGTTTCACCAAGATGGACATAAGTTACGCACAACTTTATGCACGACTAGTGACCTGTTCTTGTGCTAAATGAGACTTATTCCTGTTTTACTATAGTGAGAGTGAATTTCCTATAATCCTTATCAAATTTGACAAATTGTAAGTTTCATATGCAGATGCTTGTTACCAACAAGACTTTGAATCTACAAAGATCAAATGTCAGTTTTACCTGATGGGAATCAAAATTTGGGGTTGTTTCACCAAGCTGTTCTTAAGCTAAGAACGACTTTATGCACGACTTGTGACCCTTCCTTGTGCTAAATGAGATACCCCAATTTGTTTCTGTTTTAACATTTAATTCCCAACAATCTTAATCAAATTTGACAAATCATGAACTTTGCATTCAGACTAGGCCTAATTCAGACACTTGTTAACAACAAGAATTTTATTTATAAACATCAGATTTGAACTCTAGCTGATAGGAATCAAAGTCATTGAGAATCAGATTTAGCACAAGGAAGGGTCACCAGTCGTGCGTTAAGTCGTTCTTAGCTTAATCACAGCTTGGTGAAACACTCCCCAGGGGGGTGTTTCACCAAGCTCTTCATAAGTTACAAACGACTTTACGAACGACTGGTGATCCCTTCTTGTGCTAAATCAGATTCTCAATGGACCAAGTGTGGTATCACATTTAGCTCAAGAAGGGATCACCAGTCATTTGTAAAGTCGTTCGTAACTTACGAACAGCTTGGTGAAACACCCCCCAGGTCACCAGTCATGCGTAAAGTCGTGCGCAACTTCCGCGCATCTTGGTGAAGCCCCCTCCTGCACGCTTATCTATGGCTCTTCTGCTCATTCCCCTCCGTAGGACCCTGCCCTGTCAGTCTGTCCTGAGCAGTATTTGGGGGGCTCGGTACCTCTGGCTACCAGGGGAATTGGCAAATAAAAAGCAGCTAAGCATTTGCAATGATGTGAGTATAAATTGGTTTGTCTTGGTACGCCTGTGTGAGTGCAAGTGGAGAATGTGGAAAGTGGCCGTCGTTCCCCTTGTGACCTCAAAATGACTGGAATTGGTTTAGAATGCCTGACCCATCGTTGTATAAACAACAACAACACTCTCCTTACCCCCACCTCTCTCTCTCTCTCTCTCTCTCTCTATCTCCCTCCCCCTCATTCTCATGTCTCTTTTGTTTCTCTCTCTCACACACAAACACCCACACAAACACACACACAAACACCTACACAAACACACACTGGCACATTTCTTTTTTTTTCCTTTTTACATGGCGTGCATTTGTTTGAAATTCAATGAGAAATATTTTGGCTTAGAAATGTTTGGTTGGAATTGTACATGGCCTACGCAGAAGTCGCTTTTTGTTTTTAATCACTTTTATTCTTGCGAGAAGATACCAATGAACAATTAAAAAATTCAGGGGAGCTATTTTTCAAGCCAGATGTCGTGAAACCACACTGAATTATGTTTTGTGTTACACTCAATGAGGAAATCTACAGTAATTGCTCACTCAGGCTCTGTCATTTTTTGCTGAGCTCGTACTCTTATTTAGCCCCTGTGCTATAAAACCGGTAATTTTTGCGCGAGTAAATTTTTTGCGGCACAGCACAGCTACAATATATTTGCGCACAAGAAATACTCGTTACAATAAAAATGTCCACCTGAAGCATTAAAATCATCAACAAAGACCCGAACAAAGCATTATCATGAACAGTGTAATGTCACAGAAAAGCCGATGGCCGTGCAATGTGTCCAAGCGTGCAACTTGCGCACGAGGTAAATGCCAGTATTGGTCACTCCGCCTTCCCCAATAGACTTAAACGTCTATTGTGCTAAAGAAAAGCAGGCTGGTTATATATTTGTGGTTATATTGAATTTGCACTTGCTTGCTCTGTGTCTTGCGAAAAGGGCGAAAATAAATGTAGAGCGAACACAAACAGTTTTACAGTATTTATCTCACAATGAAAGACATGAAATAATTGGACATTCTTCTTTCGTCTCTTTTATCCTCATAACCTCCCCTCCTGTCCAATAAATTAGGGAGGACATCTTGAGGTCACTTTCCCCAGACTCTAACTACAACACACGTGTTGTGTACCGTGGTGTATATCGGCTGCATGTATGTGTATAGTTTGCTTGATTTGATTTCAGTCTTGTGGGCTGTTAATGGTATTCTGGGGAAAGGTGCAATATTTGGTCCATTGGTATCTCGGCTAGTGCATGAAGAGTTAGCTCTGGAGGAAATTCCCGGGCCATTTTGCATATAGGTTTTAATTATTGTAACCTACCATCGATAGTAACTACCATGGCAACATGTTGAATAATGAGAGCTCATTGCCTATTGCCATGGTAATTAACATTGGTGGTAAATTACAACAATTGAACACCTGTATGTAACATAAGGCCATTGCTCTTGAATATTAAGTTTTGATTTGTCATGGGTAACTGGTTGCTATGCTGGGGAAAGCTGTGGGGAAACTTTTGGGATGGCTGTCTCGGCAACGGTTTTTGGTAGAAGCAATGTTTGGTCAGCTGGCATATACGTACGTGTACAGGAAACCACTGAGTTGCCATGCCGACTGGGGATAAACAATGGTGAACAGATGTGACCATACACTTGATACCAATAGTCTCTTTGATTTGCATCCTTCCTGGTCGTTTTGTGTTGACTAGCCATTGTTCCCTGTTCAGTTGACTAATATCCTTTTTGTTGGGAGTCACTCGTTCTAACACCATTATTGCATGGGGTTTCTTGGTAATCTGCATCATTCCCTGTTTCGTTCATTGGAGTTCATATACACCATTTTTATTATGTATGTAAATTTTATTTAAGTTAATTTTAATTACGTTCAAATGATTCGTTCCTAGTGGTAACCCCCAAAGACTATCTGAGGCTTGTCTGAGTACAACAATTCATAGATTCAGAGCGTGTTTCACTAATTGATACTGAATTACGAAATACAGGTGAATGTAATAACATGTTACTTTGCAGTTTTAGGGGAAAAGTTGTGAATACATTTACAAAAATGGTTTATTACATGTACGTATCATGTGGCTGCTTCAATTCGATGGTTTAGTTCTTGTGTTCCATGTTTATTAACCCATTAATTTAAAGCTGATATTTGTTTTTGATGGTTCTAAGTAATAGTGGGCAGTTTGTGGGCATTTGTTGCCAATTAATCATTTGTGTTAAACTGACACTATGGGATTTGTGTGTATTACTTGTGAATAGGTTCACATGTGGCATACAAAGAGTTATGTCATATTGTGGATGCATGGTGGTTATCAGAAAATCTGTGTGTGGTTGAAACGGGGGAAAAACAGGGGCTCAGGAATATGGTTAAAAGAGCCCTGGAAAATGTTCAAGGAACCCCCAAAATTCCCATAGACACAATGTAAAATTGTATCCAAATTGGCCAATGTGCCCAAAATGTAGCCCCAAAAATTTTGAATGAATTTTTTCCCTGTTCAGATAGTGGATGCATGGTGGTCATCAGAAAATCTTGTATGTGTGGTTGAAATGGGTAGAATGTGATATTGCTGAATATACAGTACACAGCGACAGCGCAACTACAGCTGAAAGGGAATGAGGGGTGGCAAGAAAGCATGCAAGGATAAGAACAGTAAGACTGGTCCTGTTTTAATGTGTTATGCAGGAAATTATTTTCGCGTGGTGCTTTATAATTTTCTCGACCTGACGTAATTGTCATCCTAATGTGTGATTTTCTTGTGATTAGTAAGCCACTTATGCAGAGCTAATAATATGTACTGTCTCTAACCCATGGTTTGAATTAAATGTAGTATTTTAACTATTGCATCATATTAAGGCATTTTCTTTACGCCCCAGTGCATTTGATTGCACAAGGTTAATTCACGACTTGAGATAGTTGCCTGCAGACTTTGTTTTCATGATGAATTGCTTGCTTTACTTATTCTCGCTGATTGCTTCTGTAGTATACCAAGCAAAATCAAAACAAAATCATCTTAAAAGCATAGAAACTGCAATATTGCAACACAGTAAGGTTGTGGGCAGAAAAGTGTTTTTAATGTGTGATTTCTACTAAGCCTGAGTCATATCGATTTTTTCAGAAACCGGTGTTCGATGGCTTTGCGCCGATCGAACATCGATGCATCGATACATGACGTCACCCAGCCACTGCCAAGAGCCAATTTATGAATGAAAATATAGTAAGCATACGCAGTGCAATCCTTCCATTTCCCCACATAGTATTCCACCAAAACAAGCGTGCAATTCTCTATCACCTCGTACCAAAATCGACCTAGAATTTCACTTTCCTTTATTTTATATGAATTATGAAAGGTATTCTCGGAGAATCTATTTTCTCACCAATACTGCACATGTAAGCGAATTTCGATTACTTCTTGTTTTTCCGTCAAAATCTTACAAATTAGCGTCAATATGGCATCGTATACATGTATGTAGGTTGGAATCTGTAGAGTCTATTGCAACGGGCAGAAAGTCAATCAGCTTCCGGGTTGCGATTTTTTTTTCCCGTAACCCTAATGCGTCGAAAAATCGCTTCCGGGTTTCGGACAACGTGACCGGATATCGTTATCACTATTTTGGCGACCACGTGGTTATGACGTGATCTACGCGATGCACCAATCAGTGGTCTCCGAATCGCTGTACGGAGACGCTCTATTAGTCTGTACGTCGGCAGCGTGTATGCAAATGAGCCTTACGCACGATTGCCACTGTATTTCCGGGTTTTCACAACACACGATGCTATCCGTTGTACAAAGTCTATGGACAATTGTTTGTTGTGGCTTTGCGCTGTATATAATAGTGAACGAATCAAATCCAAGTAGTATGTAGTAGCTGCTTGATCATCAAGCGACCTGTTCATTCTCTTGATGCGTTACCTGCAAAACTCACAAAAGAGAGTAGGAACCAAGTAAGCAAATTAAGATTGTGAAAATATGAAGATAAATTGTGTATAACAGGACTATCAAACAAAAGATTTTGTGTTTTCTAGTCAATTTGGTAATTTCATCGATGCATCGAATTCATCAAAACGAAATCGGAGTTCGACTTCTTCGATCGAACACCGGCTTAATAATCGATTCGACTCAGGCCTAATTTCTACTTTCTTAAAAGTTTTGTTGTGCATGATTGTCCGGTTCTGTAGATTGTTAAACCCCCTGAGTGACTGACGAGTGAAATTCCCATATCAATTATAACACAATGTAGTGCCTATGGAACTGAGAGAGTTACCAGCACTTGGCAGATCCTAGGCAAGTGTCTAAGTTTGGTTGTAAATTATTCTTCTGTACACTAGATTGTTAAACCCTCCAAGTACTGACGAGTGATAGTCCCATATCAATTATAACACAATGTAGTGCCTATGGAACTGAGAGATTTACCAGCACTTGGCTGATCCTGGGCAAGTTTCGATGAGGACAAACTTGGTAGCCTTGCAAATGATTCAGTGGGTTTGCGACTTACAGCCAAAACAGGACCATGCTCTCTCGTGATAAGAAAACTTGGTAGCTTTGCAAACAATTCAGTGGGTTTGTGAATTTCAGTTGAAACAGGACCATGCTCTCTCATGATAGGAAAACTTGGTAGCTTTGCAAATGATTCAGTGGGTTTGTGAGTTCCAATTGGGAAGGGACCATGCTTTCTCATGGCAGGGCTGCATGAATCATGGCTGTGTTGACGTGGCGGAGGGAGAAGCTGCAATAGGGCTAGATTAGGGAGCGGAAACAGGCCTTTAGGCCGGCGGAAGCCATGAGCCAGCACAGCTTTCAAAGTTGCAGAGCAGAACAGAGCGGAGCGGGGAATCGCGCCTCGCTCGCGACTACTCATACTCGTACCTGTGCCTCGATTCATGCTATAAATAGACCATACTGAGTGTGCGTGTGTGCAATGTACGCATCACACTCAAAGACCCATACTAAGATGCTGTAAGATGGCCACTGTCAGTGAAACAATAACACAAAGAATCACCTGATTTAGCCACTGCAGTGCCAAAAAGAGCTTATGTGTTAAACATTGGAGCCCCTGTAAAAAAAAAAAAAACTTTTCCTTAATACGGTATAATGCATTACATGGCTAGGAGTATCTGCGCAACTTGCGATTGATGTGAATCATAACTCTGATGCATTAGAGATAGGGGTTGGGAGTTGGGACTTGCGATTAAACAGAGCAATCGCAACTATTTTATTAGACAAGGAACCATGTCACATGAGAAGAAGGAATTGCAGAATTTAACAATTACGGATCTTTCCTTTGTGCTTTATTTCAGCTGCATTCTTGGAAAAATAAACCTGCCCATATTTTGTGATAGTCATACCAATGAAAAATACATGTGGAGGTTCAGTGTTTGAGCCCTGCATTGTTAAAAAGAGCTTTTAAACATATTTTTTTGTGTGTAGAGTAGGATGCACAATATGGTTCAGGGGTGATATTCTGATAACAAACTGAAGTTTTGATTTGATTCACCTGTGATCCACAACCGTGACTGGCCTATTGGCGCATTTTTTTTTTTTTTTAATGTGTCACTTCTTACAATAGCAACTGATTCAGCTCAGTTTCTTTCAGAATTCTACGCTATATATTTGCTTCGGGACCTTGGGTTGCAAAGAAACCCCCAGGAATTCTTTTCTCCCCTTTGCTCCATATGCACATAGAAACATTGGCAATTCACTCCTTATCTACTGAGTACGTTCAATACTCGGGCTATTGCAGATGTGCGTAAGGATGGGTTTGTAAATGAAAATCCAAGCTCTAATGACCTCAAGAAATGTGCGTCGATACGCGCCGGCTGTCCTTCAGCTGGGTGAAGAGTGACCTTTGTGACGAGACGTTGTTTGTGTTGAGTGCGTACATGAACTGTATATCAGATGGGCACTTTGCTCTTTGAGCCCCCGGTACATTGCTGCTATTATATATAGCCACCACACTGGGGCGAATGTCATGTAAACAGAAGAGATAGGATGGAATGCTTAGCCATGTGTAAACAGGATTTAAAGGGGCGAGTATGGATTAGTATGGATTAGTATGGATTTGTTGAGTGGGGATGAGTGTGTCTTGTCACACAAGGTTACCCCTGGGTATGCCAGACCAAGGGATGCTCCATTGAACTTATGTGTGAACTTCAAGCATGATACAGAAACCATCAACCATGTTATCCATTGAAGATGAAACCTTTAAACTACCAGGCCTGGAAAGCCCCATTGGCTTCTACACATCTTCATGCCAATGGTAATCAGAGGGTCAACAGGAGCTCTTTTTGGTACTGCAGGGGTTAAATCACCCAGAACCCATGTGTAATCTGTTCACCGTTTCTTGTACCAAAAAGGATAACAGCCACTTTGTACATAAATATAACTTGTGAGTTATTACGAGCATTTCAGATTTCATTTCTGTTATCGTTACAGGTAGCAAGCACACTACACTAAAAAGCATTGTATCAATTGTGATATGCTCAAATATATTAATTGGTTTTTGATGACTTCCATGAACGCTGGCAGACCTTTCAAAAAATTTTGTGCTAGAAAAGTGGAAGTAATGTCCACTAGCAATGCATTAGTGTAAAGTTGTCCGCAATTACCATTACAGTATATCAGGTTATTATCCGAAATGAAGAGCGTTATCAAATCTTCTTGTATAGCTCAGTAGTTTAACTGTAGTGACATTACCAAGTATTGAAATCTTGATTTTAGAATCAGGCATAATACAGTGCATGATCACATTAGTTTGTTGTGTGAAGAGACAAGTGATTTTCCGGGTTTGGTGTACTTTATTTCAAAGTGGTTACATGAGCCATTCAATGACATGGCAAGATTGAGCCTACGTGTATAATTATGTGTACGTGTATGTATGTGTACAGTCCATGGATTGAAATTGGGGAATTCCCTTGGGATTTCGAAAGGGCAAAAGGCTGAACTGGGCACTTAAGAAATGAATGATTTCAGCTTGTGGTTTCCTCTCGCGCTCTGTGGTTTTAGAACTGATGGTGCAGATTGGGAGTGTCTACGTGGGGAACCTCCCTTCCCCCTTCCTACCCAGAATGGGAGAGGTGGGGTGGGGGGGGGGGGGGAGGGGGGGGGGGTTCGCATTATACAAGAACATTGTACAAAAAAATATATAATTCAAGGGGGCTTATTTTTAAGCCTTAAACCAACCTTTGTGTTTCCATCATTGTCTTTGAGGGAAAAACAAACGTTTTTCACATTGGTCCTTTTTGCATTGTAGGGGTATATTGTTGTAAGTGCAACACAAGGGCGTAGTGCTTTCACGGAAATGTCCTCTAAAGCTAGACGAGGCAGTTTGACAGGCCATATGATAGTTTCGGTACTTGAAAGGAATGACTTGTTGATATTTGTAACCCCTCATGATGATGATATGTAAGTTATATGTTCTCTTGAAAACTTGTCTTGGTAATAACACGTATCCGCAGTGCCATATATCATATAGAGACTGTAAGGCTTATCAGTGAAACATACATCATTAAGTATGTGTGCAGAAATTGTCTCTAGTATAAACAAAAGGAAGTTGGTGTGCATGGTAACTGCAACATGAAATGTGTTAATTGTGTTTGCCTTCAACCCTGAGCCTCCTCCTATTCCAAGCTTCAACCACCTTCCTCAAAGAAAAAAAGTGTGATATTTGTTGTTTCATGTACCTGAAGTCCTAAATTAGGTAACGCTTGCATTGAGTTCGGTAACTGCAACATAAAGAATGTCAATTATGTTTTCCTTTAACTTTGAGCCCCCTCCTATTCCAAGCTTCAACCACCTTCCTCAATGAAAAAAAGTGTCATATTTGTTGTTTCATGTACCTGAAGTCCTTAATTAGGTAACGCTTGCATTGAGTTCGGTAACTGCAACATAAAGAATGTCAATTGTGTTTTCCTCTAACTTTGAGCCCCCTCCTACTACAAACTTCAAACCCTCCCCTCCCCCCTCCCCAAAAAAGTGTTATATTTGTTTTGTACTTAAAGCCCTAAATAAGGTAATGCTTGCATCAAAGTCGTTTGGTAAAGAAATGGTTTGCTATAGGAGACTACAGTGAGCGCAAAGGACTACACATCAAGCTGTGACTAACGCTTCACCGACGTCCGCGATGACACACGCATCTTGGCTCGTTGAATCGACCGATGCTCACTTCCAGCCCAGTCACACCGCCAGGTTAGCGGTCTGCTGCAGACTTCTCAAATCGCGTCACTCGCCCCAGTTTGCGCTAGCGTCTTGCATGGACTAGGTGAACGTGTTTGATCAGCTCAGTAGTACCGTCTAACGGTTCCTGCACTTTATCCATTGAACAGGACAGTGTTTTCCAAGATCGACACATCGTATCTTACTTTGGGGAACAAGTGCAAGCAGAGTTTGAATGCATGGGACCGCACACAGAGTATTTTAAAAGCAACCATTATACCATCGCGTACTGCAGAGAGACTATTGGGTTGGGTATTTATATGTGTGTATGTATGCATAGGATTGGCCCTACACAAGTTCTTGGATCATTGTAGAGACAGCAGGTCCTGTGTACATTGTCATTGGATGCCAAGCGTTGCCTGTACATATACGTGCAGCCAAGTACCAAAATCTGCACAGCCAGGCGACCTTGTTAGTCATAACTTTGCCTCCGTGTGATGCTTCCCTTTGCCGGATATTTACCCTTTGGTTTTACACAGGATATACTGGCCTAGCCTAGCCATGGGGGTTGTCGCTGAGAGCGCGGAGCAGTGTTGAGCATTGAGAGCCGCGAGAGAGAGACACCCGTTCTAGATATTGCATACTCGCTTGGGACCGGAAGTTTTTACCCTCTTGACTGTATTCATGTATAGGCCACTCAGAATGTGAGTTTAATACCTGTCTGCTCCATGGATGTTGCCTGCCAGCCTGCTTACCCGCCTGCCTGCCTAGTGCCTACTGTACCTAGATATACCTGCCTACGTGCTTGCCTGTGTGCTTGTCTGCACACTTGCCAGCACGCCTGCCAGCCTGCCTGTGTGCCTGCCTGCCTGCCTGCTTGGTGCAGTGATCCGCATACCGCCAGGGCTCTTGCGAGTATTCCTTCCAGTGAAAACAAATACTAGGGGGTTCTGGGCAATGTCCCTCCAAACATCCAAAAGCCACAAAGCCAATGTGAAAAACATTTTACTGGTGTTCTGTTCTGTGTCAGCTGGCATCCGCATGTTATACATGCCTATGGAAAATTGTTGTATGCAAACTTTACGCTGCTAGTGTGAGCAAGATACCCCTTTCTGCGCGAACAAGTCTGTTTGACCACATGCAAAATCAATCGCGGCAAGAGCCCTGCATGCTGCTCCCTAAGCATCCCATGGGAGCTTAACTTTGTCAGTCCCACGGGCACACAATGCTGTACCAACCCAATGGGGTTCTCAAAGCTTGGTTCTGAGAGGGTTAACTTGATTCTCCTATGCTACATATGCACGTATACCACTGGTCCATGGGCATTACCCATGCCAAATAATGATTAATGGTTGCACTGTAGGTGTGAATGGTCTCAGTCCCACAGGCATTAAACCGTGTTGTAATAGACACATGACTTTGATTACTTGGCACTGGGAGGGTAAATGTGTTTCACTGCACTGACTTAGAGTTGTGTATGCTGTATTGTGCTGTGTATGCAAAGTATAAATCTTTGGTCGGCACCCACTAGTACAGTAAATGCATGGTAGTTGAACTGTAGGTAAGACTTTATTAGTGTGTTGTAGACACATGCACGAAGAGCAGGACTGATCGACATGCTGTATGGTGTATACACTAATACAAGTAGATACAAATCATACAATTGTATTGTGCTATGAAATGCATGGATCTGCACATGAGGTTGCATCCCTAGTCCACACAACATAAATAAGATGGGGACCTTCATATTTCATGACAACTTGATGCATCTTGTACAGTGAAAAAGAAATAAAAATAACATGGCCGCTTAGTGTGATTAAGCCCTCACAATGCACAAAAGAACCCCTGTTAAAATTGAGAGGAAAATCTTAAATATCATAATGCAGAAATACAAATTAGGATGTTAAATTTGTGACTTCGGGCTTGAAAAGTTCTCCCTTGATCTTGTATGGCATGTCTCTGTTGCTAATCACATCCTAAAGGAGCCTTCTCTATTGACCTGAAAGGAAGACGCAAACAACATTGCACCAGCAAACAAATACACAAAAGTTGCGAGCATTTTTAGCTGAGATTTTTAAAAGGAGCGCACACATTACTGTGTTGATGGACTCCAAGGAGAGATCATGTGATCGAAAAAAAAAAAAAATCACTGCATCACTGTGTCTCTGTGTGGCCTGTCTTTATCAATATGAAGGTTTGCCAGAAGAATTGAGGAGTTTGTGTCACTGTTCTTCATGCATTCCCTAATGCAGGGTTTCATGTTAACAGGTGCCCAGTACCTAGAGGCACCTAGATAGGAACTGCAGACCCTTACATCTACAAAATTGAACAGGGGCCCTTCCTCAAAACCCCTAAAATGGACGTCCAGAAACCTGTGGGGCCCTGTCTTATGTGAATGTAGCAATTGTCAAGAAAGTATATTTCTTTATTTCTCTTTTTGGACAGGAGATTTGGTTTCTTGGTGGGTGTTGTACTGAAAACTATCAAAAAGCAGGGGCACTGTTCCTGCACAGTACAGTGAAACCTGAAGATAAAGGCTGCTCTAGGGGGGTAAAGAAATGTGGTCTTTATGAGCAGGTGGTATTTGTGTGCAGCTTTAATACAGGCTTCAATGGCAAACATTGTGTAAGAGAAACACAAACTTTTTTGTGAACAGGTGTTTTTTCTATATCGCTTTACATGCATCCTCACTTCCCCTAGGTCACTGCAGGACTTCATGTGCGCTAAAGTAACATTGGGTTGGCATCGTCATTTGCATGAATCAACATGCTTTTTGTGCTCAGCTAGTGTGGTTTTGCTTTATTAATTTTCATTTCATGATTAGAAGTCTTAACATTGTTTTAACATAAATTCTACTACAGAAATAACACTTGCAAAAGTGTCATTGTTGGTTGTTTTTAATTATCCAGTTCTAGTTTTCATTTGACTAATGAAGGACTTTGAGTATTTGTGTATAAACTCCACAAGGTAGACAATATCTAGCCTCCATGCACAGTGGTTTTGTGTGTTATTTATAAAGACAAAAATTTCAGATGCGTGTTTGTTTATCAAATTGTTGATGCTTCTTCAATCCTCTATAAGTTTCAGGGAGGAAAGTGAAATTCATTTTTGGGGGCTTCCTGGTATTGTGCAAACCGTGCATTTTACAGGTCAACAATTACATACATGTAGATGGGTCTGTCTACAGTAAAGGGATATTTTTGGGCACAACTGAATCATTTGAGATTATGACCACCTTGCACCACCAAAATATGAATTTATTTCCTCCAAAATAAATTCAGCTAAAATCCTGCTCTGAATGTTCATTTATTATATATTTCTAAACTAAGTCTCTACAAATTTGCCATAGCAAGTTGGTAACGGGACAGACGAGTGTGTTACAAACTCGTCTGTCCCGTTTCCAACGTGCTATGGCAAATTTGTATGGGGCGAATTTTTTGAAGCGTACAAAACCTTGTAAAGTGCAAATCAATACATTTCTTTGATATTTTATTGTTATTGGCTAGTTTATTTAAGAGACAAAAAAAAAATTGGAATTGAAGAGATTTATGCAAATGTTACAGTAAATGTAACAGAAATGTACCCATTACTGTAGACAGGCCCAGCTATTGATATTAAGATATTTTATTTGTATTTTCTTTAAATTGACCAATCCAATCTCCTTTTAAGATTGGTTTATTTTTATACGAATCAACTTTTCTTCCTTGTTGCTTTCCACATTGAGATGTTGAGCTGCATTACCACTGTAGGGAGTTACAGATAGTGGTCTTTGAGTGCATGCATGTGGCCTTTCTGTATAGGTTTGCCACAATGTACGTAGATCCAGCCCCCTAAGTATAACCATAGTTGCTAAGGGCTGTTTTTTGGTATTGTGGGGGATACATCCTCCTGCGCCCCTGTGTCGTTTGTTTTTTTGTTGGATCAAGGTTTCTTTTTTTTGTTTTGGTTTTCATTGAGAGAGCTTTGGGCTTGTGTATATGTGTTCTCACTTCATGCATCAGATATGTCATTTTTCAACAGGTGTTTTTTTTTTCTGTAGGGGTCACTTCTCAAACTTAAAGTCATGAAATGATCAAGCTGGACTACATGGATGTTGGCCAATTTACCCTAGAACAGAATTAAAATAATCTTTCTCGGGAGCTCTTGTATGCATTGCAAAAGATTTATTTATTCATGGGGTATAATGCAATTTTTTGCTCCCATATTATGAGGAATGATGATCAATCTGAATCAATTCAGATCAAGTACAATCCCTTATTTATATTGTACAGAGTTATGATCAATATTAATCAATCACAAGTGATGTTCTGATCAATCGTAAATCTTTATAAGACAGGGCCCATGTTTCAGGAGCTCCCCGTCAATATAATTGTATGTATTTTTTTCCCTGGGCCATTTTTCATGATAGTGATGTGTTGTGATCTTCGGTCTCTCTCCATTTATTGCGGTACAATGCTCTATCCCGATAATATGAGTGAGATGTGCTCTTCGCTCCCCCTACCATTTATTGCAATGTAATACTTCATCTCGATATTATAAGTGAGTTGCGCTCTTCACTCCCTCCTCCATTTATCGCGATGTAATGCTTTACTCCCTCCTCCACTTATCGCAATGTAATGCTTTACCCCGGTAATAAGTGAGTTGTGCTCTTCACTCCCATCTCCTCCATTTATCGCGATGTAATACTTAATCTAGATAATATGAGTGAGCTGTGCTCTTCAATCCCCCCTCCATTTATCTCAGTAGTATACTTTATCCCAATAATATGAGTGCGTTTTGCTCTTCGCTCCCCTTCCATTTATCGCATTGTACTAATTGATCGTGATGATATGCCTAAGTAAAAACAAATCTTGCTCTTCTTTGCTACCTTACAGGCATGCTGCCTCGGACACCTTCGCCATGTTTTGGAGGTTTGGAATGCCAACCACGTCACATATTGACACATTGCTAGAAAAAGAGGTAAGTCTACATCTACAGCAGTTCAAACTTTCAAAAGGCTCTGAAAACGCATTTTTTTTTTTGTAGTAATTTGTAGTTCTAAATTTCTCCATACCACATATAAGGAAAAGTCAACCCTCAATGCACCACGCAGAGTATGTTTGTAATCGTACCCCTCTTCTTGTCTCGTACACTAAGACTGGTGCATTGTGGGTCAGCTTTTCCTTAGATGTGGTGAAGAGAATTGTTTTCCTTCTTCTTACTACATGCTCATGTATGTACAATTGTTTCAATGTATTGGAATTGCGCTTGAGTTGTGCTCTTCACCCTTCCCCCTCCATTGGGCTGGTGGGTGAAAGCGCAGTATAAGTCTCTCATTTTGTGAGCTATTAAAATGGGTTGCGTCTTACAATGGATGGAAACAAAAACAAAAGTGCACTTAAATGTTCTTTGAATGTTTTCATGGTGAGAGTGTACTAATAAATACTATTTAGAAAATAGTAAAACTTTTGGTAACACCATGTGGTTGTATTCTTTCGGATAATTGGCCCACTTATGGGGTGAAGAAAGGAAAGGAAAGTGAAAAAAGAAAAAAAAAAGTGAAAAAAGAGGTGAATTTTTGCAAGTGCACTTGTTTTATAACTTGTTTATATGCTTGGTTATGATTGTTGTGCAGGAGTCACGACAGTCTAGGCTGCATGGCCTAGGACTATTTTTTTTTCATTTGCAAAGCAGTAGGTATAGAGTACCGAAGTGTGACATCATTTGAGCATTATTGTCAAGACAACTGCCTCTAAACAATGCGGGTAGTGCAAGCAGCGGTGATCACAACAGAGACTGTAATAAGGAATGCCCGATACTAGCCCGATAGACAATATCGGACCACTGAACCTCTCACTGGAGTGAGTTTCTTTAGAGCCAATTGTCTTGACAACAAGCTCATATGACGACACCACTTCGGTACTCTATAGGAAGCTGCGTATAGCACTAAATGCATACAATGTACAGTAAGTACATGAAAGTAGCCCGATTGTCAATCGCAATACAACAGTTAACATAACTATGTGTAGACCTAAATATTGGCAGAAATCACTGTGAACATGATCGTTAAATGCAGACAAAATTTAAAAGGGACCCTTAAATTTCTTGTCTGTATTAAAAGACTTATACAGCTTACTCTCGATATAACGAGGTCGTCGGGACCAGGGCTTTTTCCTCGTTATAACGAAACCTCGTTGTATCCAAACAGGATAAAAAAACCCAATAAAATACATTGAAATATGTGTGTTTGTGTGTTCTTTGTGTTTTACTATGTTTTGATATCCATAACAGCCTTGAAAACATGCGTTATCAAACCGAAAAGGGAGACTGGAAACGTGCGTTTTCAAACTGAAAAGGGGATTTATTTTTGCTCAACACATCATCCGACCTTGATATATTTTTGCTGTTTTAATAGCTAATTGCATTGAATGAATAAAGACCATTCCCAATATGATGGGTATTATTTTGCAGTAAATAAACTGGTCAAAATAAGTTGGCATCGTAATCTTCTAGACAAGAAAACATGCGGTTTAGTTGTTTGGACAAACAAGAGAACGGGCGGCGTAACAGGCCGAGCGGCCGGGAAATGAGGGGAAGGTGTATAGATAAGAGCGTCTCGCTCGTCTGATAGGCTTGTGACGACGCAGCAAACACCGATATGATCGGCACTTTCTTTGTGGGTCAATCCAAAATTATTACGAGGGGGTTCCAAGTAGAAGATAAATGCTGCCACTGCATACTTATGTTTCATTTTATATCATAATTATGATTTCCAGCAGCATTCTAATTTAGGAAGGATATTTTATTATTTTTTCAATTCTCTCATTGTCATATTTTAGTGTGTGAAATATACTTCACCCGTCCGAGATCACATTTGTTTTTGTCAAGAAACCCAATCAATCGCTGCTCATCAGACACACCTCCAATTCAGCACGCGCCGTATCATTGATTGCCGTGATGGGATCGGACTTGCAAACCATGTGCTTTCAATGTACGCCCGCACGCTGTGTGTACGAAGGAGTGATGTATCAGAAACTGTGCACCCCCAATTCGACACGCGCCGTATTTGATTGCCGTGATGGGATCGGACTTGCAAACCATGTGCTTTCAATGTACGCCCGCACGCTGTGCGAAGGAACACTTTATGTACAGTGTATCAGAAAATGTGCATATGCTCGCCTTGCGAGGACGTGTATAACGAGACGTGTCTGGCCCATTGCGGTGCCGTTCTCATGTGTTTTCAATCTTTTGAGAAGATTGCTTTCGACTAGCTCGCCCTCGATTTTTCCTTCCTCGTTGTAACGGGACGCAATTGTTATGTTTTTCTTTGTCTTGGGGTCAACAGAATAAGCTCGTTATAACGAAATCTCGTTATAACCGTGCTCGTTGTAAGCGACGTGGTACACCATAGGTTTGCATGTAGAAACTTTTGGGACCGAGAGATTTCTCTCGTAGTAACGAAACCTCGTTATATCCGTGCTCGTTGTATCGAGAGTAAGCTGTATTCATAGTGAATGCAGAACCAAGGCTAGTGCATGCTGTTATTGTAAATGTGATAGAATGGATATTACAAACAAAAAAAGTCTGTTGCTGTTATGTCAACAAGGGCGATTTGACATCAGAGAAAGGTGTTCTCCAGCATAAAGATGCATGTAACAGATATGACTTGGAGTAGTAAAAGAAGGATGGGGGCCATGGGCGATTCATCCCCTGCAATTGACAACATGATTCAGGGTGTCCATTTCATAATTAGTTTGTTTTATTCAATAGCGAAATCTTGATTTTTCTTATCTGAATACTAACTTTTAGACAGCAAACTACATGTACATGTTCTTAATCAATGCTAGGAAGTTAACAGCTCTAGACCCTGTTGCATAAAACTTAAATTGATGGTAACTCTGCCATCAATGGTTACTAGCATGTTAGCACCGCTCGACAGCCAAACAAATTCAAGGTTTCCATAAAAGTTGCCATTGGTAGCAAAGTTACCATCAGTGGTAAGTTGTATGCAATAGGGCCGTATACATACAGTTGAGGCCAAAAGTTTACATACACCTGGTAAGAAAACATATAAATATGATTTTTTACCACCATAAGAACATTGGGGATCCTTTATTTTGATGAAGATGGTTGGGTATGGTATCTACTTTATTTTCAAAGAGTATGTTTTCATAACAAAAATATTTAGAAACATTATATGGTTGATTGAACTTTAATTTGGATAAATTCAGTGGGTCAAAAGTTTACATACACTAACCAAAATTGGTGATGGTGGTACCTGTATTACCCTAAGTATTTTTTTTTCTTCTTTTAGTTTTTCACTTGTTGGAGTTGTCAATAAGCTTTCTGTATACTACTCCTGAGGTTATTGTCAATTCCTCCAGCAAGATTGCAACAATCCAGTCCCATTTGCAGATTTAATTGGTCGAATACCATTGTACTTTTAGTCTGTCCATATGGTTTCTACAGAGATCTGGTCTGGAAATTTGACAACCCTCCATAATCTCCCCTTTTCTCTGTTTCACCCCTTTGTAAACTAATTAAAATGAATGTTCGGGTTTTTGTGGTGACTGAAGACACAATTTGAACAGGGTTACTACTTTTAGGCTGGTGTATTAATATGTTGCTACATGCTCCAACATCTTAATACACAAACAATGTATAATCTCCATTGATAAACCCTATTGATTGTAAAATCGGATGATGAACCATGTAGCATCATGTTAATAAGCCAGCCTAGAGGTGGAAATATATTAAAATTAGGTCTTCAATTACCACATTAACCCAAACATTAATTCAAATTAGTTTTTAGAGTGGATAAACTAAGCAAAGGGGGATTGAGGAGGGGTTGTCACATGTCTAGACCAAATCCCTGTAGAAACCATATGGGCAGACCCCAAACATGGTATTCACCCAAGGAAACCTGCAAATATGACTGAATTGTTGCAGTCTTGCTGGAGGAATGGACAATAATCTCATAAGAAGTATAAATGAAGCTTGTTGGCAGTTTCAACTAGTGAAAAATGAAAAATAAGGCTAAATACAGGCAACACCATCACCAATTTTGGTTAGTGTATGTAAACTTTTGACCCACTGAATTTATCCAAACTGAAGTTCAATCAACCATATATGTTTCTAAATATTTTTGTTATGAAAACATACTCTTTGAAAATAAAGTAGATACCATACCCAACCATCTTCATCAAAATAAAGGATCACCAATGTTCTTATGGTGGTAAAAAATCATATCTATATGTTTTCTTACCTGGTGTATGTAAACTTTTGGCCTCAACTGTACATGTACATGTAGCCTGACCTGCATGATAACGGTCCCTTTTAGAGTACTCCAGGGCCATGCTGCATGTACTCTAGGTTCTCAATTATTGTAACTTACCATCAATGGTAACTATCATGGTAACAGCCAAAGAGCCCTTATTATTGCTCCTGTTGCCATGGTAGTCACCATTGATGGTAAGTGACAATAAAAGAAAACCTACATGTACATGCAACATGGCACAGCACTCCAAGGGCATTGCGCCCTGTGGGATAGCCCTCGTTTGGTAGAGGGGATATCAGCCCTAAGTGTAGTGATTTCCACTGCCGCAGAAGGGAAGGCAATGATACAGTCATATCCTGAGAGAGAGAGAGAGAGAGAGAGAGAGAGAGAGAGAGAGAGAGAGAGAGAGAGAGAGAGAGAGAGAGAGAGAGAGAGAGAGAGAGAGAGAAAGAGAGAGAGAGCAACCGGTTAGACATGGGTACAGCCCAGTTCTGCTGTAGTCTGGGAATTGAGACCCTCCATGCCTACAGGTGATACTCGGATTGAATTGCAACTGCCAACCAACTGCAGATCCATGCGTTTTTATACATTGACTGAAATCACCGACTGACTGCAAAGGTTAGAAGTGGAATCCAGTCAGATCCATACATTTGTATATATTGAATACAATCACTGACTGCAATGGATAGCAGTCAAATTCAGAGAGATCCAGGCATTTCTTTGTAATCACTGATTGCAATTCAATGCAATAACATGTCCTGTTCAGTAGGGCATTTCATGAAAGTTGTCAGCACTGACTAAATAGTCAGTGCTGACATTTTCAGTGATATCCTCTGCTTTGATTGGCTGAGAGGCTCTAGCCTCTGACTATTACTATGGAATACTATTACTATGAAATGCCCCCTGATGTAATCTCAGAGAGGAGATCATCGATGCCTACAGGTGATTCTCAGATCAAATTGCCACTGTGCTAACCGACTGCAATCAATAGCAGTCGATTGCAATGCATTAGGCCCGTTCACACACACCGGAAATCGAAATTACAATCGCGATCCAAATTTCGATTTTTTTTTCGACCGTTCATACACAGGGAAAAATCGCACTTCCCAGCAAGGAAAGAACGATCAGTGGCCAAATTGCGCATGCGCGAAACTTGCATGACCGAAGACTGACCCCGCTGTCCCAATAGAGTTTCGCGCGCGCGCGATTCAAAGAGACGTTTGGCAAAATAATCGCGATTATTCTGAAAAGTCGCACTAATAGTGCGAGTTGGATCGCGATTAGGATCGCGGTAATTAGTGCGATTTTTCTGTCCACACTGGAAAAAATTTCAAAATTTTGATCGCGATTAGAAAATCGATTTTTAAATCGCACTTTTTCCCTTGTGTGTGAACGGGCCTAATGTAGTCTGTCTGGTGGGAAGGTGATCTCAGGTGTCATCTTAGAAGTAAGACCCTTGATGCCTACAGGACGAGGCTGGAATTAGCTTCTAAGTGCAGTCAAATCAATGCATTGGTTTATTATCATAGACTGCAATCACTGACGGCAATAAAAAGCCGTTAGGTAGGAAGTTCATCCCAGGTTGAACTGTCTAGTCTTGGACAAAAAGACCCTCCATGCCTGTAGATAAGCATAAGATAAACTTTCCAGGTCCCTGTTTCTTCAAGATGTGCGTAAGTTCCGCACGACTTTACGCACAACCTGTGACCTGTTCTTGTGCTAAATGAGATATCCAAATTTGTTTCTGTTTGATCATCGCTTTTTGAAGTGAATTTCCTACAATACTAATCAAGTTTGACAAACCATAAACTTTGTATTCAGATGCCTGTAACAATGAGAATTTTAATCTGCAAAGATCAGATTTCAACTGTGGCTGATGGGAATCAAAGTCATTGAGAATCTGATTTGGCACCCAAGAACAGGTCACCAGTCGTGCATAACTTACGCACATCTTGATGACACACCCCCCAGTGCTGATTGCAGTCTGATCAATGCATTGGTTTATAATCAGATTGTAATCACTGATGGCAATAAAGGCAGTCAGGTAGAAAGTTGATAGCCACCTCACATATTAGCTCTGTGTTGTCCAGGTGTAGTCATGGTTTCTATCAGGTTAATAGATTGGGGATCAAGGGGGGGGGGGGGTGTTTCATCAAGCTGTTCTGAAGCTACGAATGACTTTACACACTACTGGTGACCCTTTCTTGTGCTTCCAGATTCTCAATTCTCAATAATTTTGATCAGTTTTGAGATGAAATGTGATCTTAAAGACAGCCCGTCCCTTTTTCAGATCACCACAAAACCATCGAAACATTGGCAAAACATATAGAGAAGTGTTAGCAAGCTGTATATTCATAATTTGAAACTGATACGTAGTGTGAAATTCAAATAATGCACGTAAACAACGTCTGATTAATAGTCTTTACCTCAGGCTCTTATCAGTTTGTGTTGAAATATCTGCTTTATTGATTAATCTGTTTATCAAATTATAAAACGCATTATGAAAAAATTGTTCTATAGAAGGAATCATCTCCAAAGTTTGATAATTACTCATAAAATCAGGATTTCACACATGCGTAATAACCACATAGATGCTATAACAAAGACTAATACTTTTTTCGTAGTACGAAAAAAGTCGGTTTGAAATTTAACGGCTGACATTTTTACATATACAGAAAGCTTCAACATGCTATATTCTTAGAAATGGTCTTGAGTCACACTCTCTTCAATTTACAATCGTGATAGACGATTTCAAATTTTAAGCTTGCAAAAGGGATGGACAATCTTTAATTCATTAAATTTTTTGTTAACAAGTGTCGGAATATAAAGTTCATGATGTATCAAATTTCACTCCCACTTTGTTAAAACGGGAACAAATCTCATTTAGCACAAGGAAGGGTCATCAGTCGGGCGTGAAGTCGTTCTTCACCTCCCTGGGGAATTTAGCCCCCCCCCCCCCCCCCCCCAAGTACATGTATGAAGAGTGCCTTTGAAAACTGTATTTTTCTCATAGGATATAAGCATACAATGCATAGCATGCTTCAAGCCAAGGTGTTGTATTAGCATATGCCATGCTTGAAAAATGGCTCTGGCAAGGTGACATGTCCAGTGCTCAATATCATGAAGGCTACTTTATAAAGTGGACGTCATGAAACAAGCACGCTGACCAATGCTGTCCATGGTACGCTCAGAGCATGGTACTCTGAATGTATGCTGCGACGCGTTCCCCAAAGTGAAACCGAGATAAATTATTTAAGAAATCAATTTGCATGGGTTGATTGATTAGTAGTGTTAATACATTATAGAGGGAAGTTATTGATAGTCTATCCCACAAATCTTTTCAGCTGTTAGGTCAGTGAACTTTAATTACTTTGTGTGTGTTTTATACATGTCACAGAGCAGACTTGTACATGTATGTGTGAAATGTTATGTCGTGTACAAAGGGGGGGGGGGAATTACTTCTGGGCAGGGAAAAAATTAATTCACGATTTTTTTTTTTTTTTTGGGGGGGGGGGCTACCTTTTTAGCATATGGCCAATTTGACATTGTGTCTATAGGAAAAGTGAGTGTTTCAATAGGATCTCCTTGGCATATTTTACAGTCCTAAAGTGCCCAAAGAGTGTTGAAAAGTATCTCCTGTATTTTAATTAGGAAACTATGAAATGTGTGCAATTTGTCACTTTTTTCCTTTTGTGAAAATAGGGCAGAATAATCACAGGAGCTCTTGTTACTTTTGAGGGTTCTCTCATGGCATGGGGGGGGGGGGGGGGGGGGGCTAAATCAGTACAGCCCAGGGGGAAAAAATGTATGGGGGCTCGGGGTGATTTCATCCCCGAAATGCTTTAAAAAGTCTTGGAAAATGGAAAATGTTAAAAGAGCCCCGAAAATTCCCATTGAGGCAATGTAAAATTGTAGCCAAATCGGCCATTTTGCTCAAAAAGTAGCCCCCGAAAATTTTGAATTAATTTTTCCCCTGTTAAATCTGTTTGTCAGGGGTTCTGGACATGAACAGAAGATAGTTGATCAATGCAAATTGTAGACACATCTGCATGCCTGGATTATTCTACTGCAGTGAAACCTGTACATGTATATAAAGACCACTCAAAGGAGACTGTATACGCCAGATATTTCGCTGGGTTTTTATTTTCGTGAATTTCGCGAGTCTGGACTGTTCGCGAATTTAACAACACGCAAAATTATGAATACGACATGCTCGAGCACATGTACTACTAGTACTAATGCTCCAGATTGTGAATTTAACAGTATTTCTGATGTGATGTCCTGGAAAGTAAATTTACTTCAGGACATCATATCAGAAATATTGTTGGCTTAAAAATTGTTCTATGTTTACTTTTCAGGACATCTTATCAGAAGTGCTCTTGTACTTTTACACTGTAGGGGCATCTTCATTAGCCCGATGTGGGCAAAATAGCGAGCTTGTTCTGATCGGGTTAGCTAGCCAGTTCACGAAATAGCTAGCTATTTGCGTCTTCATTAGCCAGATCAGGCAAAATAGCTCGCTATTTGGCCGAGAAAATTTCCCAAGAAATCTTGGGATAGATGGAGCTAGCTCGAAGCGTCTTCATTAGCCTGAAAATTTCTCGATCCCGGCATGCATCAGCGCACACGAGGCATTGTTTACGTAATAGGTTTTTACACGTGCGTGAATGCGAGCTCACAACCGAAGCCATGCGGTCATGGCCTATTCCCGTCGCACACTGCTGGTATGTGCGAAACTCTGAATAATTTATGCAACCCGAGCTCGAGCTTACGTATCCCAAGTTTCGAGCTAATGAAGACGCGATTGCAAACAGAATAGTTCCCCGGATCATCAAAATAGCTCGCTATTTCGTCTGATCGGGCTAATGAAGACGCACCCTGTGTTCTATATTTACTCTTCAGGACATCATATATATATATCAGAAATACTGTTGTACTAATAACTGTTCTATATTTACTTTTCAGGATATCACATTATCAGAAGTACTAGATGAGGACGATGTATTACAAGAATGCAAGGGGCAGAACAGGAAGCTCATTGACTTGTAAGTAAAGTCCTCTTCATACTTCATACTTAATTTAGCCTTTTAGGTATTACCAACCACTCAAAGGTCAACCGCAACAGAACCATATCCCGGCCTATACTGGGATTTCCCCACCAGATGGGAAATTGCTCATTATTGGAAGTGAGCGATTAGATGGAACACATTCATGGGTCAATCTACATGTACAATGAAGTAATTACCACCACAGAGTACATGGTTGTTCTATTTTGGGGGAATCCTGAGCAAATGTCAAGAGTCAAGATTTTATGGATGTAGATGGTAATCAGTCTATTGTAAGAGGAAGATGAAGAGGTATGGCGAATATATATGCCAAAAGCTTAGCACGGTAAATTAAAACCGGTCTGTAAGTAAGAAGTGTCAATACTGCTCTGGCATAAGATATTAAGCATTCTTTCTGTAGATAAAGACTGAAGACCTTCAAAGAAAAGTAAAGAATATAAAGTAGGCTGATTTGACAAAGGGATTGGGAAATGATAGAAAAATGGATGGAAGTTTGCAGTTTTACAGTAACTTTAGAAAGGTTCTAACTGCACCCTTAGACTTAGCAGTGCCCTTGCCAGGAATAGTTCAACACCAGGCAAAACAGACTGCCTAGATGGTGTTGAGTTCCATGTGATGTCTTCAAAATGTGTATTGCGCAAAACCGTTGTATCCGGTATTACTTTGCCAAATAGGTTTGCGCATGGTGTTCATGCACATGACATCAACATTGAAAATCACGGGAGCCCTGGCAGGAATCCAGAGATTAAAAAAAAAGTGGAAAATTTACAGGAACTGTGGACATGGTTTTTGTTATGCAGACCACATTTAAAACAGATTCTTTAAAATTTTGTCCGCATAACAAAACAACATGTGCATAGTGAGGGGGCTACTTTCAAACTTAATGTCATAGATGGAAAACGCTGCAATATGTTTTGCGTTATGCCCTACCAGAAGAATATTGTTTACAGGGGCTTTGTTGTTATTTGGGGGGGGGGGGGGGGGGGCTAAATTGGCCTGGCCTACCTTGTTATATTTTTCCCTGCTTGATTCGTACATGTATGTTTGTCTGTGAGTGTGTCTGTGTCTGTGACTCTGTGTCTTTGTGACTGTGTCAGTGACTGTGTCTGTGACTGTAACTGTGTCTGTGCCTGTGCCTGTGACTCTGTGTCTTTGTGTGTGTGTCTGTGGCTGTCTGTGTCAGTGACTGTGTCTGTGACTGTCTTTGTGACTGTGTCTGTGACTACATGTATGTCTATGTTTGTGTGTGTGTGTGTGTGTGTGTGTGTGTGTGTGTGTGTGTGTGTGTGTGTGTGTCAGTCAGTGTCTTGGTCTGTGTGTCTGTGTCTGTCTGTGACTGTGACTGTGTCTGTGTCTATGTGTGTATGTATGAGTGTGTTTGTTGAGGCCTGGGGGAGTGATTGCACACATTGCATCATGATGCAGGCATGTTGTCCATTTCCCCTGTTCAGGATGTGACACAGAGCGGGGAAAAACTTGTCTGATGAAATTCATGTCTGCCACAAGCCATACCGCACAGCAGCACGTACACAAAAGACACTCCTGCCAACTATGCTAGACAAAGAGCTGAAGAAAGATTCCATTGTTTGGGTCTTCCTCATGTTCATGTTACTTGACTCATAAACATGAGATTCTTTTGTTCAACCTGTCTAATACAAGGAAGCGTGTTCGTCCTCGATCAAAAGCCTGAACGTGGGTCCCACCACATAATACACCCTGTATTTCGCCTGTATTTCAGGCTTCTTTGGTTAAGCTCATTTGAAGTGAGTTTTAGACCCTGGACAAACATTCATGTAACTGGTGTCTGTGATTGTTTGCAGATAGTGTAAATATGAAGAATTAAAAGAATACTGCTGTTCCCCCCTCATTATTTCTATATTTCATTTCACAACAGGAAATGCATTTATTGCCTCTACTGCTACACTGAGAAGAACAGAATTAAAAATAAAGGAAGTTTTTTTTAAAAATGTCATTATTGTACAGGGCTCTTCTGCCAATTTTGAATCCATGTAGTATGTGCAAACTGGTTTGAATTTTTGTTGTAGCAATACACATGTGATATCAACATACTGTACCCAAAAGCAACCGTAAATCCAGAGCTGCCAAGTAGTACTGATTTTCAGTAATTCCTACTGAAATTTGAGAAGAATACTGAAGATTTCATACAAAATACTGATTTCATAAGTTCTAGTTCATGTGTTGTTCTACTGTCTTTATTTGAAACTAACTGATTTTTCCATCAAAATACTGATTTTCAGCCTTTAGAATACTCACATGTTTTGATTCAGGTTTGCTGCCCCGTAAAGCAAGCAAGAGTACTGCACACATGTATTTTAATTCTGAGAGTCGGACATGTACGTGCAAATGCTAAGCTTATCTGGCAATTAGGCACCTACTGTGTTTGCTGCTTACAGCTACAGGTGACTCATTGAGAGTTGCCTAATTGGACCGCGTCTATTGTGATGGTTACATAACACCTCCCTCTAGACGGCCATGTCAAATTTACCTCCTAATCTTCGAGTCCCGTCACATCGTTAGGCTGTAGTGAGTAAAATCGTAATACTCTTGCAACAAGCAAATGTGTGTGGTCCTTGGTGAATTATGTATGCTGATGACACTATGAACATGCGTCTTTTGTTATGCAGACACAATTTTAAAGGGCATATACTGTACTGGGAAGGCAAAAAGGCCGTCAAAATGTAATTGTTAGCAATCTTCTTACCAATGGTCTTAAATTCATGTATTGTCTATTTTAGAAGCTTGCTGAAAGTTATTTGCCCTCAAATGATCCACATATGGAGTAATTAATGATTAATGATGAAATCCTCAAAATGTTCGGCCCGAACATTTTGAGGATTTGTGATTTAATCACTCATTACTCCAAATGTAGATTATTTGAGGGCAAATAACTTTCAGGAAGCTTCTGAAATAGACAATACATGAATTTAAGAACATTGGCAAGAAGATTGCTAACAATTACATTTTGAAGGCTTTTTTACCTTCCCAGTACAGTATATGCCCTTTAAAGGGACCTTTTGAAATTTTGTCTGCATAACAAATGACCATGGTGATAGTGGGATGGAGAAAGTAATGCTTGCCGTAAACTTAACACTTTCTTGTGGGCATATCCATGGTTACAGGATGTTATAAAAACATTTCATAACCTCTAAAATCTCTTTTTATTTTAGAAATTACAATTGTTTTTTTAATTACTGAGACTACGAAACTTGAGAAATCATTTAAGATTTAGATAAAGGCTGGACTTGCTGCACAGGGCAAGCCTCACAAAACTCACTCTGAAAATCTTTTACCCATGGCTCAAAAGGTCAGATATCTGTGCTGAAGGCCCTGGACTGGTACTGATTTTATGCGTGGCGCAGCAAATTTATGCGTTGCTCACAAGCACTTTCTGGGGCTGATGCGTGGTGTTTGCGCCACACGTTTTCTACACTGGGGACCACCCTGGGTCCCACATTGGGAAGCTACATGTAGATCTATACAGAAGAGATCCTCAAAATTGTTAAAAACAGGGCAGTCCAGTTGCAACAGTTATGAAACATGATAGGAATCGGCAGTATGTATGTACCCAAACAAAGATATAAACTTATAAGTTCATGTTTTCTAAGCACATTAATATCGACATCTGACTTTTGCCTCTTCAGCCTGGTGAGGACAGATGTGATCGAGGAGCTGGTCAACCTCATCACAGTGGAGCCGTCACAAGACCTCGATGAGCAAATACAGTACAAGAACCCCAACATGGCGTGTGAGCTCCTCACGTCAGACGTCGCCGCTATATGTGACAAACTAGCAGACACAGAGGTAGGTATATTAGATCCGAGGTCCTGAGAATAAAGACTAGGAGATATTTGTGTAGTGCATGGACACAACTAAGTCAAGCGATAAAGACTAAGCCCCATTATGTAAGGACAGGGCAAGAAAGAAAGGGGGCTTAGTCTTAATTACCAAACTTGGTTGGGTCCATGAATTCCACTTTGTAAAAACCCAGGCTAAGGTAGATGAATAAAGTATATGAGTGTAGAGTATGGTCGCTATGTTTGATAAAGGATTGTTTTTCACTCTTCCTGAAAATGTTTCTGAAGCTACGACTGAAATTTCATACATGTTCTTGTTGAGGTAAACTGCTGCTCCATGCTGAGTTTCATGACATTGGTAAAAGGGCTACTCTGTCTTTGAACCCTTGATGTCCCACTTGTGGACTATTTCAACCATCAACACACGTACACTACAGCTCAAAGGAATTGGCATCGGGTAAAAGGAAAGGGAAGGAGCCGCAGTTTTAAACTGCGGTATATTTTGTCCAGTTCAGCATGAAACATGATGCATTAGCCTAAAAAGCATCATGTTTCATGCTGAACTGGACAAAATATATGGCGGTTTAAAGGGCATATACTGTACTGGGAAGGCAAGAATGCCTTCAAAAGGTAATTATTAGCAATCTTCTTGCCAATGGTCTTAAATTCATGTATTGTCCATTTTAGAAGCTTTGCTGAAAGTTATTTGCCCTCAAATGATCCACATTTTTATTAATTAATGATTAATGATTAAATCCTCAAAATGTTCGGGCTAAACATTTTGAGGATTTGTGATTTAATCACTCATTACTCCAAATGTAGATTATTTGAGGGCAAATAACTTTCAGCAAGCTTCTTAAATGGACAATACATGAATTTAAGACCATTGGCAAGAAGATTGCTAATAATTACCTTTTGAAGGCTTTTTTGCCTTCCCAGTACAGTATATGCCCTTTAAAATTGCGACTCCTTCCCTTTCTTCTCTTTCCCTTTCCGTATGCCAATTCCTTTGAGCTGGAGTGTACATCCCATAGAGCACCGTATTGTCTAACACACAAAGGGTTTAGACATCAAAACGCTGATGCTTCTGTTTCTGATGATCACCTCTCTCCTCCTTCCTCGCAGACGGCGTTCACAAAACTGTGGAAGTTCCTCGACAAGCCCGCGCCGCTGAACCCGCTGCTTGCCAGCTTCTTCAGCAAGACGATCGGCTCGCTGCTGTCCAGGAGACCCGAGGTGGTGGTGGAGTACATCAAGGGCAAGGAGGACTGCATCGGCCTGCTGCTCTCACACCTAGAGGTCTCCGCTGTCATGGACCTCATCCTTAGGCTCATCACATGCATCGAGTCGCCAGAAATTAGGATAGCATTCCTCAATGTGAGTCCATGTACAGTTATCTGTTTAGTTAACCTATAGCTCATGGTTAGACTTTTAAAAATTACGATAGCATGACTCAGTGTGAGTCCATGTACATTTATCTGTTAAATTAACCTGTTGCTCACAGTATACAAATGATGCACAGGTTTGAGTGGGTCAGTAGGAATTGTGTTCACAAGGTACCTCTGAATTGCCTAAACCCACGAGGCGAAGTGGGCAACATTAATGGGCAACTCACCGCAGCACCGTCTCACACAGTACTGCGACAGCTTAGAATTCAGTCTTGAGTTTGTCCACTTCTCTGTTTCGAAATATCTTCCAAATTTACGTGTATCACTTCTGCAAAACGCTTAAATGTAGACAATGAGTATTTGATGCTTTTAGGTGAATTTGTCCTTACTGACAGCGTCTGTATCGTCCAAAATTTATTTCAATTCTTCATCTAACTTTATCTGAGTTTCTCGAGATTCGTGGGTGCCGCCATTAGCGTAAGCAACATTGGTATCGATCATATTAATTCTAGGTATCGCGATATCGTGCTGATATCGTGTTGATATCACGTGCTGCCAGTAAAAAAAAAATTTACACGGTAATTATAGGTAATTAACCAATCAGATTGCAGAGACTCTGACACCCATTGTATAATTAGACTTATGGGCTCGTGAAACCTGGGTCCTGTTTCACGAAGATATTTGTTAACTATGCACGATTTGAGCATGACTGGTGACCTGTTCTGACACCCTAGAACAGGTCACCGGTCGTGCATAACTTCCACACATCTTGGTGAAACACCCCCAAGGTCCAGTTAGGATGTCATGGAACTGCAGTAAACAAAAGCTTTATAGCTTATTTGCGCTCTATAAGGAATTTGAAGTCTGTTCAGAGCCTGTCGTGTATTGTCAGTACAGCAGATAACGCGGGAGTCGCGCTGCTCAGTATCTGAGTTGAGAAAAGCCAGCTTGGTAATATGCGGGCTCAGTAAAAAACGGGTTGAAAATAGTAGACTATTCACGTATATAGATTTTGTGACTGAATGAAATTGCAATTATTTTGTTCCCCTTCCCCCCTCCTCCCATAAATAAGGACCAGCAGGTTAATTATGCATACTGAGATGAATCACCATGGAGAATATGGGCCATTAGGAAAAATATCCCCTCGTCAGACTAATCCCAAGCATTAAGTCTTAAACGTGATTAGGATGAATAACTAGGTGGTAGTGTGGCTGACACGACGGGCCGGTAGTCTACCCTTGCAATGGGGCCGTCCTTTCCTACGACTTTGTCTGTAGGGGAGAAGCAGAGAGGTGTGGGAAATGAAATGAAGGAAAGAGAAGAAAGGAGGGAGAGGGAGAAAGAACAAATAGAAACAGACAGATCTAGAATGATAGGAAAAGCAGATCAATAACCACGCATTTACAAGAATTGTGTTATTACAGTTTACATTTGTTGTTGAGTATGTTGTGGAAAAAGGGCGTAGGAGGGGAGTTGCAGATTGTTTTTGCCCTTGTTTCCATTTTTGTATTCACATGTGTTTTATCAGTTTTTGTGATTGGGATATATTGTACCACAACCAGTTTCTGTTTAATTATGAGTAACAAAGAAAAATAAAAATAAACATATTTGATAGTAAGCAAATAATCAGCGTTGGTGAGGGTGATGGGACGAACTATCACTTCCGAGGCGATCTGGATGTAGCTATATTTCCGAAGCGCAGCTGAGGAAAGATAGCGTATACATTCAGATCGCCGAGGAAGTGATAGCTCGTCTCATTGCTTGAAACCAAAAGTTGATTATTTGCTTTATATTCCACATCTGAAACCAACTATCTATACCAAAAATGACAATTTGACGTAAAAAGGTAATGTTTACTTATCTCCATAACCCCGAGCCGCTGCCATGGGGAACACGCGTTAGGACGCGTATTAGGACGCGCATTAGGACGCGTTAGATGTCAAGTGATAGTCCGAGTGTAACGCACTTTTATTTCGCGCGTACTCAAAATATTAATCACGCATTAGGACTGTGAGGAGTGAAGAGATCAGCGAAACCAAAAAGTACTATCACCTAGAGTGTAACTAACTTTTATTCTCAGGTGATCTGATAGGAAAAACTACGCCTCATCATGTGATCAGCTCTTGACCAATCATATAGCAACATTCTTAGTATGTGGAATATAAATATCTATAGCAATACAAAAGATTTCTTTGTTTTTGTATCGTGTTTGCTGCAATATGTGACTATATACCTTAATGCTTAATACCATATTTTCTGATTGTCTCCCTCCTTTCATACAGTGGTTAAATGAACAAAGATTTATCCAGAGACTAGTCGACCTCATAGACGCAGAGCAGTCAGAGGACACACACAGTAATGCTGCACAGACGTTATGTGACATCGTCAGACTAACACGGGAACACATGTCACAACTACAAGAGTGCGCAGAGAACGATCCCCTACTCACTACTATAGAAATGTAAGCTCACATGTAGTGTGCAACCTACTTCTTTTGCCCTAGTCTGTTAAAACCTTTGTAACTTACATGATTCACATATACATCAAAACAATTTAAGTCATAAACAATGTATAGTAATTACAAATGATATTTATTTTACATGACATCACAAAATAATACCTTTTTTTCCCTCTGATGTCACAAAATAGTAATTTTCTTCCCTCTGAGCTCTCTTCCTCCAAATAGCTCATCTATTTGTGGTCTTGTGCCATCCTCTCAACGAATCAGTGAACTGGAATGTATCAATGAGGGATATAATAGGCTATATTACGCTAGGCTGGCAGCCGACATGACTGCTAGCAAAATCTGAATGTGGCTGCGTGTTGCATGATGGTATGACTTTTCCCTGCATGCTGTATGGAGAAAAGCTTTCATGTACATGCAGTGATTTGTAATGCTGGTTTGGATGTTTTTTTTTCTGATTCATGTGTTTCTTGTGCCTTCGCAGGGAGGAGACAGTTTCAGAGTTACTAGATCACATGTTCAAAGGCACACTATCAGAGTCAGCAATAGTCAACGGTATTTCAGTTCTACTTTCACTCTTGGAATTTAGGAAGCAAGGGTGAGTACTGAACAAATGTTAAATTTATTGGCTCGCATTCTGAACAAAGGGGTTAACGCAAACAGTGTACTAAACCTGGTCTAACATTATGGGACGCTAGATAATTTGTTTGATGCTTCCCTCAAATCGTTGACTTTCATCACAGAAACAGTGGTCGATTTCAATTATTTGCTGTAATTTCTATGTGAACAAAGTCAATATTAGGAAGACAAAACTAATTATATTTAATCAATAACAATGTTTCACTTTGTCTTACTTGGTCCATAAAGTTAGTCCAGGTTTATTACACTGTTTGCATGAAAGCTCTGTTCAGAATACAAACCATTATGTGCAGTAATATGTTCCAGTTGTTTAATGTTCCTCAGAATGAGGGATGTTTGATCCAAGCGTTGCAACTGTTATAGATCAAGTCGTACTCCAACTAACTAGTGTCCAAAATTTATTGTCAGTTTGTGTCTATGTGATGCAAAAGTTATGCCCTTATGGCTGATCAAGTGAAGTTTAGCTGTAGCAAACTTAATATTCCAGAACTTCAATTAACTAATGTCCCACATTTCATATAAGTTTGTGTGTACATGGTCAAATATATGTGATACAAAAGTCATGTTTTTTGGTGATCAAGTGCAATTAAGCTTTAGCAAACTTAATTTTTCTGAACAGTTGTGACATAGCATTGCAGCTGAGTTGTTGGAAAGCAAGTCCAGCCATTTCATGGTGTTTTTGTCTCGCCTCAACTAAGTTCGGTAGAGACCTAGTAATCACTTTTCCCGTTAGTTTGTTGGTCTGTTACAAAAATGTTAAAGTTTTTCTTTAACTTGCTCTCATTTCTTTATCTCTGCATCAATTGTGATCAAACTTTGTACAAATGATCCTTGGGTAATATCACATGTGTCGTCATGAGGCTGATGGGGTAAAAAAAAGATATTTGAAAAAAACTTAGCACTGCACTGTTTATCGATTGCGAAGTCAGACGAGACTCGTGGTTCGCGAACCATGTTATTAAGAGCTTCTCGTGGAAGGAAGATTCTACCATGGTGAAGATGTATAAGATGAGATCCATAGGGAACCTGGGCCCTGTTGCATATAACTTACTGTTAATGGTGCTCTGCCATCAATGGTAACTACCATGGCAACCTCCTTACGGCCAATCAAATACAAGTTTTCCACAGAAGTTGCCATTGGTAGCAAAATCACCATCAATAGTAAGTGTCATGCAACAAGGCACATATGTTGGGTATATTATTCAGGAATAGCTCTGAAAAGAACTACTCAGAAAGAGTGAATTGAGAAATGAATGGTTCAGATTTATCACACAATGAATGTACAGAATGCAGGCCTTACTCTCTTTTTTTGCCGTCACTGTTCTTATCCTTTGTACACAAAATGCTGAAAGTGCAATAAACATTTGATTTTCTCTCCTGTAGTGCTGCATGGGCGTTATCATTTGGCCCCGACGGTCAAGAACAGATGACCCAGCTGGACGCTGAGCGGCTAGCGCGAGGGGTCAGCGGAACACTCAAAGCCATCGTCAGTAGATTAACAGACCTCCAACAACTATTAGAGGACCCACCAGGGGTGAGTAGCATTGCTGAAATCTTTAGATTCACCCGCTTAAAACTTTGTGAATACAGTACAGGGCTCTACAAAAAAAAAATTTACCGCTTGCCCGACAGGGCAAGCGGTAAAAATATTTGCTTGCCCTGGAGGAAAAACTGCTTGCCCGTTTTTTTTTTATTATAACCTTTGTTTTTCACTAATTTTTCTGCAGAAGCGGCATACCTTATCCTGCCGAATTATAACATACTTTACAGGACAACTGAACATAACAATAGGTATTTACACAGAGTTTGACAAGTTACTAGTGTTTGTTTTTAATCATCCGGGTCCATCAAGTTTAGCACTGACTCTCCTAACTATAGTACTCTTGCTTTCACTCGAAATGAAGCACACATACGCCTGACCTCCCTCAATAATTGGGCATGTTGGGAGCAGACTAGGCAGGTATAGGACACTTTCACAAGACTAGAGGAATTTAAAAAACACATATTGATAACACTGACTACACCACATTGTATTGTAATTTGTAGGTGGCAAAGCTTGTCATAATACATTTAACTCATAAGTTTAGACCCTATAGTCCCGGGACGGCTAGGCGGCTAGCTCCCCATGACTAGCCGCATAGCCGTAGGCTGTTGTGGATACACTTAGTTATGAACTAGCGCCATGATCTCCCAGTTAAGAGCTTGTTAATACAGAAAACCTTAGAGTAATCAGCCCGATATTTCTGGGTAGGGTTCTTGGTAGATGTACTCATTTTGCCGTTTCAAGTGTACTGGTAGCGATCAAAATCATGGGTTAGGCCATTTCCTGACCTAGTCTTTCTGACCTAGTCTTTCTGACCTAGTTTTTTTGCCATTCATTTTGTACACGAGGCAGTTTTCATGAGATGGCCTCTGTTATTGGCTACTGTACTAATGAATATTCAAGACGATGGTATGGCTTGTCGAACGTCGCGCCGGCCAAAGAGGCGGCCATCGCCAGGAGCTGGTGAGCTGGAGGCGCGCTAGTCCACGCGGGAATTGCCGGCGCCGGACTGCTCCACTACAGAAAAAGGGGACGGTGCTCTCAGAAAGAAAATATAATGTAAAAAACACTGGATTTTTGTTGGACAATAAGATAAAAGTGAATTTGTTTATCCTTGTTGTATTATTGAAGAATACATCATCTCATGAAAATGTTATTGAATGATTGAATAAGGAATATTTTTGGTAGAAATTTATTATGCACCCCTATCAAACAGTCAATGACTCCAATATTTTTTTCTCTAGCGAGATTTGGGGAAAAAGAGACGGGAGATTCCATTTTGCTCTAGGGGATTTAGAGCATCATGTCGGGAGGGACAGATAAAAAAATAATAAATAGTCTAATAAAACCTAGCAAACATGAAATAATTATAACACAAACACATATCTATTTACTCGACTTTTTATCACAACATGGCATTTGTGCACAGTAATAGGTTTTCTAGTGTCCTTATATCAACTCATTACCCACATACAATGGTACAAAGGAACAGCTGATATCGGCATGAGCGTGCTCTCGCAGGCTGTGGCCGATTGCAGAGAGCAAGGATTTCTCTCTCAGCTGTGAAAAGCTCTGGCGTCTATGAGCTAGCGTGTAAAAAAAAATTGCGCCTCCTGGCCGCCTCTTTGGGCGCGCCGGCGCGAATGTTCGAAAAAATTGCGCGCCTCTTTGGCCGCGCCGGCGCGAATGTTCGACAAGCCATACCATAGTCTTGAATATTCATTAGCACAGTAGCCAATAACAGAGGCCGTACTGAGTGAATGGCAAAAAAACTGGGTCAGAAAGACTAGGTCAGAAAGACTAGGTCAGGAAATGGCCTAACCCCAAAATCATGGGCAAATCAATTAAATCATTGCTGCTCCACGGCAGGTATATGTGCTGAACTCATACAACAATCACTTACACACGTTTTCACATTAGAGTCCCATATGTAGTAATCCACGTAAATACGGTATGTGGGCGCGAGACACACAAATAAACACAGCTGTTACGAAAAATTTCACATCGCGCAGTCGCACATTCGCGATCGCAAGCCAGTGCTCTTATCTGGTTAAAATATCGGTAATGCGGATATCGCGCATGCGCAGAATTTATTTTTCAGTTCTAGATGGCAGTGTCCACGGAACGGAGTTTCAGACGAATTTTCATGACAAAATGTCAGTGATCTCATTCCAATTTCGGCTGTGTTTGCCTGGTTTGACATGATACGAGACACATTCACATTAATTTTCTCGCATATGCGTAAGAACAATGTTATTTCCATATTTTTGGGTGGAAAATAACCACTTGCCCGGACGGGCAAGTGTCTTTGAGAAATGCTTGCCCGGGCGTCATTTTCACTTGCCCCGGGCAATCGGGCAAGTGGGTTTGTAGAGCCCTGCAGTAGTATTTAAAGGGATATTCCACCCTGAAATTTAGTAGGTTTGAATAGAAGCAGAAACATGAAAGAAACATATTAAGGGAGGTTTGATGAAAAACTGAAAAGATTAGAAAATTACAATTTTTTATAGTTTTGATTTTCTGACATCACATGCAAGATGCTCTCCAGTGTGTCTTAAATTTTGTGAAAATTTTGATTTCCTCAAAAGGATATGCACCATTTTACCTGTGCATTTGACACATCATTAGAAGCATGTCTTTACACACATACCTCTATGAAAAAAGAAAGAAATTCCCTCATCAAAAATAGAGAAACAGCCATTTTTTGTAATCATACAGCACACAGCATATGGAAGAGCACCTCCCATGTGACGTCAAAAGAGTGAAATTTTAAAAGATCACAACGTCCTTATCCTTTGATGGATATATCAAACCTTCATCTTTCTATGTTTTGATTTGTTTGATCAATTCATCTTGCTCTGTTTCTGTTCTTCCTTAAGCAGAGGACGTCGATGTGTACGACGGTAGGCAAGCTGGAACCCCCTCTGGGCAACGTCAGGTTACAAATCAGCAAGCTGGTGTCGTCACTACTCATCACAAACACTGCAGCAATCAATGCAGAACTAGCCAGACTAGGGACCATCAAGAAACTCCTGGTAAGTAAGGCTATCCTATGGCAAGTACTTTCAGAAGACCTTGCAAAATTATTATTGTTTCATAATCAAAAGCAAAATGAATATTGCTCAGAAACACAATTTCCTTTCAGGCTTGTGTGATTCAGAGATCAACATAAGTGTACCAGTGTCGTAAAATAAGCAATAAGCAAAGTAATATGTATACAAGTAATGCATTAGAAACAAAACTCTGTGATTCAAATCGATTTAGAATACGAAAAGATGTTTGATCTGTAATTTATAAAGTGACGCATTATTAATTGTTTTTGATGGTGTTTTGTCTTTCTGAATGCTTGACGGAAATTAAAAGGAGTTTTTGCTGTGTTGCTCTTCTGACAGGATCTGTTCTTCACCTATGCATGGAATAACTTCTTACATTTAGAAGTGGAGAAAACGATAAGAACAATACTGTCAAACAACCCGACCGAATCAGAGGAGGGCAAGACGCAACATCCACTTCTAGTTCATGTGAGTACCTCTCCAAACTACTAGTGTTAACAGTAGTTGTCGTAGCAGCAGCAGCAGTGACATTGTAGAAGTAGTAGTAGTAGCAGTAGTAGTAGTAGCATAAGTAGTAGTAATAGTAGTAGTAGTAGTAGTCGTAGTAGTAGTAGTAGTAGTAGTAGTAGTAGTAGTAGTAGTAGTAGTAGTAGTAGTAGTAGTAGTAGTAGTAGGAGGAGTAGTAGTAGTAGTAGTAGTAGTAGTAGTAGTAGTAGTAGTAGTAGTAGTAGTAGTACTAGTAGTAGTAGAAGTAGTAGTACTAGTAGTAGTAGAAGTAGTCGTAGAAGTAGTAGTAATAGTAGTAGTAGTAGTAGTAGTAGTAGTAGTAGCAGCAGCAGCAGTAATAGAAGAAGTAGTAAAAGTAGTAGAAGTAGTAAGAGCAGTAGCAGTAGCAGCAGTCACAGTAACAGTGATGATATTAGTAGTAGCAGCAGAAGTATTATTAGTAGTAGCAGCAGCATTAGAAACAGCAACAGTAAATACACTAGAAACAGCATAAGGAGTAGAAGAAGTAGTAGCAGTAGTAACAGCCTAAGAAGTAGAAGTAGCAATAGGAGTGTTGTTGATTTCTTTGTTGCAAACACAGCTATTCACCGAGACCAAGCTGATTCCCTGAGTCATGGAGGCCTGGTGAGACAACGACACAGCCCAGAAGCAGTAGTAGTAGTAGTAATAGCATAAGTAGTAGTAGTACATGTAGAAATAGCATAAGTTGTAGTAGCAGTCATATTGATAGTAGCATCTTTGTTGCAAACACAGCTATTCACCGAGAGCAAGCTGATTCCCCGAGTCATGTAGGCCTGGGAAGACAACGACTCAGCCCAGAAGCAGTAGTAGTAGTAGTAGTAATAGCATAAGTAGTAGTAGCAGTCATATTGATAGTAGCATCTTTGTTGCAAACACAGCTATTCACTGAGAGCAAGCTGATACCCCGAGTCATGGAGGCCTGGGAAGACAACGGCACAGCCCAGAAGCAGTAGTAGTAGTAATAGCATAAGTAGTAGTAGCAGTCATATTGATAGTAGCATCTTTGTTGCAAACACAGCTATTCACTGAGAGCAAGCTGATTCCCCGAGTCATGGAGGCCTGGGAAGACAACGGCACAGCCCAGAAGCAGTAGTAGTAGTAATAGCATAAGTAGTAGTAGCAGTCATATTGATAGTAGCATCTTTGTTGCAAACACAGCTATTCACCGAGAGCAAGCTGATTCCCCGAGTCATGGAGGCCTGGGAAGACAACGGCACAGCCCAGAAGCAGTAGTAGTAGTAATAGCATAAGTAGTAGTAGCAGTCATATTGATAGTAGCATCTTTGTTGCAAACACAGCTATTCACTGAGAGCAAGCTGATTCCCCGAGTCATGGAGGCCTGGGAAGACAACGGCACAGCCCAGAAGCAGTAGTAGTAGTAATAGCATAAGTAGTAGTAGCAGTCATATTGATAGTAGCATCTTTGTTGCAAACACAGCTATTCACAGAGAGCAAGCTGATTCCCCGAGTCATGGAGGCGTGGGAAGACAACGACACAGCCCAGAAGCAGGGGCGGTCGCGGCGAGGCTACATGGGCCACCTCACCAAGATCGCCAACGCTCTCGGCGTCGAGATGGAGAAGGGCTGCAACAGCGAGCAGATCAAGTCCCTCTTTCAAGGTCAGAGTCAAGCTCTCTTGTTTATACCAACTTGTCACATAAAGGGATCCCCAATTATTCATTAATAGCAGTACCGTAATCCTTGGGCCACTTGTTTCTACATTTTCAAGTGATTCTGGGCCATAATCATTTTAGACTGTTACGTTACTGTTCGCGCATCATTTAGAGGCAATTTTTTCCTGTGCCAAGATAGTTTTAAGAAAGAGAACACTAAACAACACTTGATGATATGCTCATTCACAAAATTTATCATGAAGATCAATTTCTGACACTCCAGTCGATTCTTGTGAAGCAAGCCGTGACACTACCTAATCCTAACCCTACCTACAAGACTGGAAGTATACAGTTATAGTATAATATGATATTGAGAATTGCAACCCTAACCCTACACCTGTCTATTTGACGAAATAAAACCAGGAGGTGATGCCAGATCATTGATTTTAACATGTTGTACCTCCTTGCATTGACAGAATACATCCCTGAAGATGTGAGAGAAAAGTGGGCGTCGTTTACCTCAGGCAATCTGGCAGAAACCAACAAGAGGAATCTCGTAGAACTGGTGAGTGACGCAGTCCTTTCTTGGCATGCCACATGTTGATTCATTCATAAAGCCCCTGTCCCACTATGGCGTGCAAGCATTGCGTATGACTGAACAATTTTCAAACACGCAGGGTAATTTCTGCGTGCTGAGAATTTTGACAAGTTTTGCGTGCTTCTTACCTGCTGGACGCGTGCTAATTACATTCTACGTGTATTCCGTGTTACCTGCGTGTCAGGCGCGTTGGTGGCGCGTAGGGGCTTCGAAACTGATCCGTGTTAGTTACGGGCGACATTAGTGCGAGTTACCTGTGTCAAAACTGTGTGTTACATTCGTGAGAGTTGCCTACAAGTTGTCTGCCTGCCTGCGAGCCTCTCAGAATGTCATCATCTTGGCTGCAGCCGACCCTCAGCTTACCAGCAGAAAGGTAGTAACTGACCTGTAATTTGCTCGTATATACCTCGCTCCACACCCGCAGAAATGAGCAGCTACACGCATGTTGGCATTATCGACACTGTTCATTGCCCGTAAAACACCCGTATTATGCTAGTAGAATACCCGCAGATGACTCGCGTTTCCGGTGCATAGCCACAGATCCACGGGCAAGCTGCGTACTTCATGCGAGTTAACTGCCTGTGACTTGCGGCCGCTACTGGCCTCCTACAGGTGCTCTGCGTGGACCTCTGCGGCCAATCCCCCGTGACTCACACAGAACAAGTTTTGAACATGCTCAAAACTTAGCTAATCGGAGTTGTGTGCACACCTCCGGGCAACTACGGGCGAGATACGGGCGAGGTACTGTCACATGCAGGCCACCTGCGGGGACCTGAGTGTGGGAAAAATTGTTCCCCGCAAGTCACACGCAATGCTTGCACGCAATAGTGGCACAGGGGCTTAACCGTAATACTCCCGGGGTATTTCAAAGCTTGTTATTACCGGGGGGGGGGGCATTATGGCCCCCCCCCCTGAGATCTCGGCCATGGGTCGCCCGATTGCCTCAAAATTTTGCACAAGGGTAAAGAATTATGTAATCTACAAAGTTGTATAGCTAAATTTACGAAAGTCCTTTTATTTTTTTTTTAACTAATTAATTTATGCTAATTTATGCGAGAAATCATAGATTTTGGTATTTCTCACTAAATAAAGCCTCAGGAATAGTAATTTTTTGTACAAATGTCTTTCATAACTCCCTCATCAATTCTTGAAAGAAAAAGATAGGTTGTGGTAATTATTTCTTATGTATTTTATTGTTTTTCAATTTTCTTATGTATTTCTTTGTTTTTCGTCAAGATTCAGATGCGTATGCGTGGGTGTGGGTGTGTGTGAATGTGGGTGTGTGTGTGTGTGTGTGTGTGTGTGTGTGTGTGTGTGTGTGTGTGTGTGTGGTAATTATTTACACTATTTGAAACAATGATAACACTTAGAAAAGTATTTACATAAATTGGAAAAGCTCCTGATTTTATCCATAGTGTTATACACAGTCACATAGAGAAATAGCGAAATTTCAGTGACATGTGTTCGGTAAACGTAATCTGACACCCGCACGGTAGGTCCGATCGCCATAAATTTGGTATCAAAATGTGCGGGAAGGATCAGCGTTAGGAAGTACCGACAAAACTTCGACAGGGGGGGGGGGGGGCCATAATGGCCCCCCCCCCCCCCCCCCTGGGAGTATTAGGGTTAAGGAATGCATACAAATGCATTTTTTATGTGTGTTGACATTGAATATCACTCTTTATAAGTTGGTTTTGTAGCTGCAAACATAACTCTCATTGATTTTATGTCAATTTACATAATTTTATCTCACCCTTCATCAATTTGTGTGGTCAGTAGTTATAATAATTTTAATTTTGATACGAATAGCATTGAAAGATTTTAGAAAATCAAACATCTCAGCCTGTAGGCTGTATTAAGTTTGATGTACAATTGTGCTAAGATTAATTAACTTTATATACAATATCCATAGAAAGCTTATCTCTACATAGTAAAATAAAGAAAATGGTTGAGATTTGTGTCTTATTTTTGCTCAGGTCGGGACACATCCTATGCACTCATCGAGTGAAGACGATGACTCAGACTTCAAGGACATTGACTTTGGCAAGGACACTGCACTGCAACAGGTGAGGCACTGGGGTCGCGGTCGTGCAGGGATGATAGCGCCCTCAATATTTGATATAGGGAAGGGGAGAGATAGGTCCGGCACTCAGGATATTCACCAAATCTTTTTTTTTTTTTTTGCTCAAAAGGGCAGGATATCTCTTATATTCAAATCAAATGATATTCATGGAGAACAGCGCCCTCAAGAGTTGATATAGGAAAGGGGGAGAGATAGGTCCGACACTCAGGGTGGTCACCAAATCTGTTACTTTTTGGCTCAAAAGGGCAGGATGTCATTTTCATTTAAATTAAATGCTATTCAGGGAGAACAGGGCCGTCAAGAGTTGATGTGGGAAAACCAAGTAATATTCAGAGGTCTGTTGATGTAAGCCTCAACATGACCAAAATTCATATTTAGGAATGAAGAACCTGTACATTATTGCGTTTTCAATTGAGATTGAGAAAAATTTCTGTCACAATCCTGAAACATGAACAGAAATAGAAAAATGTTAAAGATGTACATTTGAGACTTGGCCTTCTTGTCTACAGTCCCGTCCAGGCTGACAGAATTTGTTTACTCATGCACTTCATTCAATGCCCATTTTGTATTCTGTACGTCAGTAGACATGCCATTTTTGTCTCGCCCACCGGAGGTGAAGGCGAGACTAAGGGATCCAAATGGCGTCCGTCCGTCGTCCGTCCGTCGTCCGTCCGTCGTCCGTCCGTCGTCCGTCCGTCGTCCGTCCGTCGTCCGTCCGTCGTCCGTCCGTCGTCCGTCCGTCGTCCGTCGTCCGTCGTCCGTCGTCCGTCACAAATGTTAAAGTTTACCTGCAAGACTCTCTTATGATCCATAACTTGGCAACTGTTACAGCAATGGCAGCCACACTTGGTTGATAGAAGCACTATGGGTATCTTCATGTTATGGTGTTGTCAGAGGTCATGTGATGATGTCAAAGGTCATTTGAGGTCATATATTAAAGAGTATGTGCAAGACTCTCTTTTTCTATGTTAAAGTTTACCTGCAAGACTCTCTTTTGACAAATAACTTCACATAGGTTGCTTGGATTACAACCTAACTTGGGTCATAGATGCACTGGGGGCACCTTCATGTTATGGTACCGTTGGAGGTCACAGGATAAGGTCAAAGGTCATTTGAGGTCATACGTTAAAGTTTACCTGCAAGACTCTCTTTTGACAAATAACTTCACATGGGTTGCTTGGATTACAACCTAACTTGGGTCATAGATGCACTGGGGGTACCTTCATGTTATGGTGCCGTTGGAGGTCACAGGATAAGGTCAAAGGTCATTTGAGGTCATACGTTAAAGTTTACCTGCAAGACTCTCTTTTGACAAGTAACTTCACATAGGTTGCTTGGATTACAACCTAACTTGGGTCATAGATGCACTGGGGGTACCTTCATGTTATGGTACCGTTGGAGGTCACAAGATAAGGTCAAAGGTCATTTGAGGTCATACGTTAAAGTTTACTTGCAAGACTCTTATCACACATAACTCATCACATGTTGCTACAATGGCAATCAAACTTGGATGATGGATGCACTGGGGGCACCTGCATGTTATTGTGCTGTAAGAGGTCACATGATAAGGTCAAAGGTCATTTGAGGTCATACATTAAAGTTTACTTGCAAGACTCTTGCTGAAGGCTTCCTAACTTGTGCACAGAATTATCAGCCAGGGATACAATTCTTTTGCGTAGCAACGGAGATCGCGATATTTCTGGTTATTTTCGCAAGTGGGCGAGACACAATATTGCTAATGCCTTGTTAAATGAAAGATGCGTTATTGATATATGATATCAAATATGTAAATATGTGCTTGTAAAATGCTCATTTGTGGAGTATTAGAAAAGTTAATATATTAGTACAATTTAAGTTTTTTATGTTGTACAAAAACAACTGAATGTTTTTATTTGAAATCACTTGATAAGATTGTAGAATAGAATACAATTCTAGAGTTTATTTGAAAGATGGTATGATCAATGTGTTGCATTACCTGAAGCTAGTTGTGATTTCAATTCTTGCTTCTGTTGCTCTCATTTTCTTTCTGATTCATATGGGCATGGTTGTAACCTACCTTCCCACAAGAACAAGCATTACAGTAGAAATATACTGACCATTACAATCACCCCATGATTCTCTTTGGTCAGATAAAATCTGACCACACCTTGAAATCCCATGATTGTATTTCATCTTATATGCATGGATCTCTCAGTTATTCTTATGACCATTGTTTCATCAATATCATCAACTCTCACTTGAATCGTTAGGTATGGTCATCGCCTTTAGTCTTTTCAAATCTTGCATCATCATTACCACTACCATCACCTCCACTGTGACTATCTACATCACTTATTATCAATGACATCAACTATTATCTACATCACCATTTAATTAAAGGAGGAGCTCACTAAAAAAATATATATTTTTTTAATGTCATTTAAATCCAAAACATAAGAGAAATTGCTTGTCTGGGTAAACACTGTCCAGCAAGAACACCCAACAATTATGATTTTTTTTTTTTGAATGTGTAAAATTCAAAAACGTTTGAGGTTGTGATGAAGGCTACACCTCAACTTTCTGTTTTCGGTGTGCAAAAAAAAGATGTTTAAATTTTCACTGACCTGCTTTTTAATTCTTCTGCATCTTTTAAGATAACATATTTTCAGGGTGAACTTCCCCTTGAATTTGTCCAACAATGAAACAGAATTCAATTAAACATCATGATTGCATTACAAGACATATAAGCTCAAACAGCTTTCTTTCACATCTTATCAGTCGCACCAAGGTATACACATGAACAATGCAGAGATTTAAAATATATCGATCTCCTGCCTTTGCTAACAGACATATTTGTAGGTGTGCATTGCATGCTTACAGTGTTTACCCAGATAATTGAAATTGTGGAAGAGAACAATTGGGTAACTTCTTTATTTCTGGCAAATGTATGCTTGGGTGTTCAAATATTTTTGAATGCAACAATTATCTTTACTGTTGGCATAGACACTCTTGATTGCTGTCAAACTGGTATTTGGAGAGATTCAAGATACAATTTTGACTTTTGACGGCATCATTTGATAGTAAGATAAGAATCATCCATTATTTAGTGATGTGGAATGTGAGAAAAATTTAGAAGTGTTTTTTTATGTTTAGAAAATTCTAAAAGGTGCCCTGGTTTTAAAATTTGAACTTTTCTCAGAACTAAATCTTTGGCATGTCTGTATCATGCAGTTTTGGGGGCGTGTAAATTGTTTGTAAGATCAGACATCATGTGTCGACATATCCAAGTAAAAGCCATGCGTCCCTACATTTTCATTGGAAGGTACTCTAGACAAAAAAAGGGGGGGGGGATTTAGACACTTCACCTCATATCAGCATCTATCCTGCCCCTCCCCCTCCACCCTGCCCCGCCCCCCTCCAAGCCACCATACGCCCATGTGTTAAGACAGTGTAAAGCAACACACATAGCATCTCGAAACCTCTTTTTGGCCGTGCTATATGAATGGCAGGCCTTTTCCGATTATCAGATGCAACAAATGACGTCCCATTTTATTGACCAGTTCGGCTTCAACGATGAAGAGTTTGCAGAGCAAGAGGAGAACGTAAAGTAAGTCTTTTCTTTCCTCTTTTGTTCACTCTTTATCTTGAATCGATTCAGTGTTTATTCATGTGTTTATATCCTCTTGCAGACCAGCGTGAAAGGGAGTGAGTTGTCATGCTCTTGTCTCTACCCTGAATTCTGCAGTGCATAGAACAGTATGCAATGATCTGCAGGGGTCCATTTCTTAAACCTCTCATTACCGAAATATGACAGTCCCATGTCGATTTCAACCCATTTCATTGCCTATTGAACTAAGAGGGTTGCAGGTCATGATCAATGGCAAGTGACCATATTCTATAAGGAATCTGTCTCCTTTCTGAGGAAAAAAACAAAAACAAGAATATATGTACCAATTATTGACCACATCAGTGCCTAGAGACCAGGCATGTGTTGGTACTTTTTCAATTTATTATGATCTTTTTAATCTGACTATTGATATTAGATGTTAACTTACCGAGAGCATAATTGCAACCAACTAACTCTACCAAACCTGTACCCTTCCATGCTGGTCTGTATTGTGTGTTCATGACTTTCATGGTTTCCTTACACTGTATTCAACAAGTGTATTGTTTCTCCCTCCATGTTTTCCTGTGTATTACTCTTAGCGTTGTCTTAAACATGTGCATACATTCATGCTTGTGCTGTGCTGTGCTGTGCTTTGCTGTGCACACTCATTTTAAATGCACTTTACATTGACAATGTAGATATACTGAAAACTCTTTAATGAATTGCAAGCTTGCAGACCACATGATATAACATATAATCTTGACTCCTGTCTCATCCACTCTTGTTATATATCCTTGCCTGTCTCTGCATTTCCAGTTGTATTTCTGAAGCAGTATGCCCGATAAATTTTGTTAAACTTATTCCTTCATTTTCAAACCTTCCAAATTTTGTGTGTTCCATATTCCCCATTTGTCTTTCTTGCTTTTACATTTGCTCTTACTTCCTACACACCTTGGACGAAGCAAACCATTAACAACATTTATCTTGCTTTTTCTCTTTATCTCCCAGTGACATATTGTTTCTATAACAAGTCTATTTCTATCTTCTAATGCCCTATTTCATCTCTGTCTCCTGCTCCTTTCTCATGCTCTATTTTATTTCCTTGATATACTCTCTTTGAGCCTACTACAATTTATGCATATTTTTGTTCTTCTCAAGGCTTTGATCTTCATTGGTGGATAGTTCAATGGTGTCATTAATTAAAAAAATGTTTCTATCTTTTTCCTGATTTTATTTCTTTACCATTTCTGTTGGCTGCTTCTCCATTCTTCCACTCCAATGTATTATTGAAAACAGGGTGTCTCATTTGCAAAAGCCAGGAAACTTGGCAGGAATCAATAGTATACCTTCCAATAAAGTGTATGAAATCTCACAGTCATAGCTTCACAAACATTTTCAGGTTAAGTGAAGAACTATCATTGTTTACATTTTAAATGCACCAACCTTAGACTATATTCATAATCGTATTGTCCCTGTCGGCGCACAATGATGGCATTTGCTGCCATTGAATGCACGCACTGTAGAGTGAACCGATACAGACCATAGCACAACGGTCTTCAGTCCCTAGGCTTTAAGTTTCGGATGACCTACCCGAAACCTCAAATTCTAGCGATTAAGTCAGTTTCCAGTTCTACTATTGGGAGAGAAGTTCTGATACAGTATCTTCTTTTATTTCCCATGGTTAGTGTTTTATAAAAAGAAATTGACTTGCAAAAGGGATACCATATCTTTAAGGTTATGCAGAGGATGGCAAAATGTAACACTGTGTATCCTAACCCAGCCTAAATAGCTTCCAGAAATTGTATTTGCCTGTTTTACGGGGACACAAAAAGGTCTCTAAATGGCCCCATTGATCACGGAATCACCTCAATGTCCTTTTCTTACTTTTCTGCCCCTTTTTACTTACATGGTTGCTTCATGTTTGTGTGTTGGTATATGTTGTGTGGCTTCTCTTGTGCCTATATCATGTCACTGATCAATTGTATACCTTTGAGTGTGTTGAATTTCATGTGATATTGTACCTATAACCGAAACAATTATTATAAGAGTAAACAAGTGTGCATGTATGTTTCTTACTGAACATTTGAATGCATCAGAATAATTATGAAAAAGAGGTATATAATGAAGGACCTACCGCTTTTATACCATGAAGCACATGTACAACCAACCAACAGAATGTGATGTTTATCTTTCATAGTGTGCAACAGTGAATCAAGGTTAAGTTCATTTGGGCTTCCTAGGGGTTTTGATCTTTGCAAGGAAACAACGTGCAAATGTTGATGATAGCAATGTTTTTGGTGATGTTTGTTTCCTGCGTGTATGGAAAGAAATATGTCTGCTTAAGGCATCCGCCCAATTTTGAAAATGTCTTCCATGAGTAGCAGTTTTCACAAAGAATCTCTGATAATTGAAGTTGTCAGTTATCACCTCGGCTGTAAATCCAAAGCAGATCAACATTAGTCCTGTGAACAGGCTTTTCAAGATAGTGTATCCCATTTGCAAAAGTTATGTAGAACTTTGCATGAAACATACAAAAGACTGACAGGTTTATACAAAGCTGAACAGTGACGAAGGATTCAAATGATGCATGAAAATCACATTTTTTTTTCATAGTTTGCCTTTAAACTCAATTTCTTTTCTTAATGCAAATGTAATTCAGGGCTTATAAACATATTTTATGTTTGGCTTCATGCATCACGATTACATGGCAGCTCCTTGTGTATTGTATTAATCTCATTCACTTATACATTGATGGTCAAAATTAAGTTGTAAGTTCTTACGGGCCTATCTCACTGACAGATACATTGCGGCTACACACAGACCGGAAAGTGGCCGATTTTGCCGCGACTTTTCCCTGTTTTTATATACATCGATGATATGCTTTTCTCCTCAGTCTCCTTGTTCTCATGCATGTTTCCGAGACGTCTCCCCAGTCACAGGCAATGTTAGTCTCAGAGAATTGCTGGAGATTCTGAGCCGCCAACAAGTTAAAAAAACTTGTCTCCAGGGCAGTGTGATAGGCCCTGAAGATCTACCTCTATTATGCAATAATTTGAGATGATCTAATCATAAATCAAATTGAATTTCATTGGGCAATGTAAATCCACTAAAAGTTTAAGGCATGCTCAACCTTTGTTTTTTAACAAAGCTAGTAATTAGGATACCAATTGAAACCATAGTCTATTATCTTAAATAAATACTGCATTTGAAATTAATTATGTATTCTCTGTGTATTTGATAATCATTTGTGTGTTGATCTTGTTTTTCACCCCCTTTCTTCTTACAGCAATCCATTTGATAGGATATCAGACATCAACTTCTCCATCTCTGCCAATGAGGATAACGTGAGTACATCGCATGATTTGAAAATGTATTGGACCTCTTTGTCACTCTTTGTTATCTCAATTTATACTTCAGATTTTGCAGTTGTCCCCATGTATTTGTGTACTAAGCACTATTTATGTTACGCAGTATGTCAGAAATGATGACTGTAAATTTTTCTGACGGAAGGATTAGTCTTTATGAGTAATGCTTTTTTCTCCCAACTTTCTAGAATGAAAATAACAGAAACGTTGAATCAGTATGTGGTTAACAAAAATTGTCTTGCTTATGTTTTGAAGAGGATAGTTAGGTTGAGATTATTGGTACTCACGGATTGTACCCAGCATTCCAGACAAAATCTGGAGAAGAAATATTCATCTAGCTGCAAGATATTCAATCTAACATGGTGTGGTGTTGCACTGATGCCAATGCAATGACCGATTAATTTTGCTTATTTATAAGAAAAGTCTCTTTTGTTAGTTGTTTCCTTTTGTCAAAGGAGGGCAGCAAAGCTCTCCAGTGATACCTAATGTGATTTGGTTTCTCTCCCTGTATGTTGCCTATGCAGCCGAACTCTGCGTTGTTTGAGGCGTGTTGCAATGAGCGGGTGCAGCCGTTTAACGACAGCAATAGTGACGAGGAGGACATCTGGGAGGAGAAGGAGCTGACGTATGCAGGCAGCAACGACCTCAGGTCAAGGTATGCTCACCAACCAGAATTATTCCCATAAATTCCCCTTTTTCTGTTTTTTTGATGAAGGAATAACTCTTTTTCATAGAAAAAAACATGTATCTAAGGATGTATCAAATGCACTGGTAACTTGGTTAATATTTTTCTTTTGAGAAAGTTAACATTTAAAACAAATGAGTACACAACTTATGGGAGAGCATCTCGCATGTCACTAAATCAAATCTTTAAAAAAAAATCATAACTCTCTTATCCTTGAGGATTTTTTGTCCAACATTCTGTGATAAATTTCTCTCATATGTTTGCTTTCACTGAATTTAACTTCACTTCAAGATGAACTTTCTCTTTTGCTCTTTATTTGCCACACTTAACGTTCCTCTATGGGATCTATGTGTATTACCTGTTCAGAATTGTATCAATGGCACACAAAAAAGAGAAAAATTGAGAAAAATCAGACACAAATTTGTTTTGAGTAGCGGTTATCCAATCCAGCATAGATATGTGATGGTCATTGTATCATCCTTCATCAGGATTGACCAGTAGCCACAGCAAATGATCCCCCCCCCTTTTTTTTCATGCCGGTAACTCTGCTTTGATCTCCATGCAGTGACCAATCGGGGAAGAACGACGGAGGCAGCGACCAGGCCAATCACAGCAGCAGCAGTGAGGACGAGGACGACGACTCGAGGGAGAACTCGAGAGACGACTTCCCCTCCTCTAGTAGACGAGGTCCCAAGACGGTCCACTCCGTGCCCTGCTCAGAGGAGACCAAGATGGACGTCGACTCAGAGAATCGTAAGCTCTCCACATTTCTATTTCTATTTCTATTCTATTTCTATTTAGCCTATTTCTCTCCACTGCTGAAGGAAGGCCTCCTCATCATTTTTTCATCTTGATCTATCTTGTGCCGTCCGTTTCCATGTCACACTACCATATTCTCTAATATCTATCTATGTTACCTGTAATTCTGTTATTCACTGTCAGAATACCATCCCAGGGCCCCGTTGCATAAAAGTTCCCATTAATGGTAACTTCTGCGGTAACACCGCTCGACAGCCAATTAAATTCAAGGTTGCCATAGAAATTGCCATTGCTAGCAAAGTTACCATGAATGTTAGGTTTTATGCAACAGGGACCGGGGATTATCCTCTATACCACATATTAGTGATAGGTTCCACAATGCTACACTCAGGGAATGTTCGCAGTCATACCCACTTTGTTCCTTATACGTTAATAACCCTAGACCAGGCCCAAGTTGCATATTGGTTTCCAATTGTAACTTATCATCAATGGTTACTACCATAGCAACTGGTGCAATAATGAGAGGTCATTGGTTGTTGCCATATAATTAACATTGACGGCAAGTTACAATAATTAAAAACCTACATGCAACATGGCCAAGGATTGGAAATGGACTGCCACAAATTATTTAGTATTTTTTGTTTGCCAGGACTTTCATTCAAGCACCTAGAAATCAAATCATGCATAGATTATGAGATCGGTACATGGATATGACAAAAAAATCTATACTCCAACATTAATTGATCATGTTCCTTCAGGTTGTGGTGATGATTGCAGAGTGGCAGGTCAGGTACTCAATGTATCTTCCCTCATTCGTCCTCTCCCCACAGCCTGGCAGGCCAGCTACGACCAGGTTGCCATGGATACCACGCCCAGTGGCTGGGAGCAGCCAACCTCATCCACTGGAGAGGAGGATACGGGATGGGCAAACTTCAAGGAGTTCAACGCTGCCTTCTCAGCTGAAGGGTAAGCAGGAGCAGGAGCTGTTGTCATGGTGGTGGTGTGATGATGATGAAGATGATGTGATGGGTATGATTATAATGGTAGTGATGGTTGTGGAGAGGAGGACTTGGGATGGGTAAACTTCATGGAGTTCAACGCTGCCCTCTCAGTTGAAGGTAAGGAGATGCAAATGACAGTGATGGTGGTGGTAATAAAAGGGCCGTCATGGTGATGGATTTGATGATGGAGATACTGGGATGGAGATAATAGTATGATTGAGATGATGGTAGTGGTTGTAAAATGGTTGTGCAGTTGACAGTTGAGCTGTCAACTTCCTAACATTCATTTCCAAAGTTTGTAGTTAGTTATTTAAATGTCTCTTAAATGTTTAGATATGTAGAATGCCATAATTTTGATACCCTTCTTGATGATTGATTTATCAATAATTAATCAATCGATAATCAATCAATCAATCAATTGATGTGTTTGCTACAGGACGCCAGGCCCCAGGAGTAGTTCTCCCGTTGACATGGACAGCGAGCCTTCATCACAGGAGACGATAGATAAGCCCTCTAGCGAAGCTGCTACTTCTCCCTCGTCATCCTCATCCTCTTCCCTGCCTGGCCATGTGGGGGCAGCAGACGCCAGTCCGGCCGTCGGGTCAACGGAGCAGCCAGCAGCAGAAGACGGCTTTAGGAGTTCAGCTTACGGTGAGTGATGACTTTCCCCCAGTGCAATGTCTGAAAGAAGTATCCAGTGACTAGTGTTCAAATGACTAGTGTTCAAATGACTAGTGTTCAAATGCCTCCATCATGGTAGCATTTTTCATCGGATATAGGGCATGGGCCATGTTGCATCCAGTTATTCAACTATTGTAACTCACCATTGATGGTAACTGCCATAGCAACAGCGGTAAAGCTGAAAGCCCATTGGCCGCTACCATGGTAGTTTTAATGGTAAGTCACATTGATTGAAGACTTATATGCAAAGTGGCCCAGGCGTTAAATCTGATGAGATCAGCTGCTGTGAAGGTGGCTGTCATGTGACCACTAGTTTTCAAGTTTACTGTCGGGTTTAGAGGTTAGATTTGGTTTAGTCTTATGCCAGGCTTGTATTTTCAGTCCCGACATATTTACGGATTCATTTTAAAAATGTGAATACTTCTGGTCACCCAAAATTGTTGCCATACTTAAAATGAGTGCATCATATTCAATGAAAATACACAATGAATATTTTACACTTTCTGCAAAAAGCGACACTGTACCATCATCTCCATTCCAATGAGCTTGTATTCATCAAATTTTAATCTTTATATTCTCAAATAATTTTGAATGTTCAACATTCAGTAGAATGTAGTTTTTTGATGTTTGTCCAACTAGCTACAACTTGCAGATTCAGCGACTGAATCACTAGATACAGGTGAATGTAATAATGTTTTACTATGTAGTTTGGGTAAAAGTTTAAATACATTTCAAAAACAGCTTATTAAAGTTTAATTTCAATTTTATTTTCATCAAACATCAAAATACAAAGTAATATACTCGTGAAAAACATAGATGACGGAGACCTCTGAAGAAAAATCACATGGCTTGAGTAAGCAGGAGGGACCATGTACCAATGTTAGATGAACATATAATACATTTATGTTTGGGCCGTCTTTTCACTGTTTACGTCTACCCTTTGTCCGTGCAGTGGTGTCCAGTAGCTCCTCGGATCAGGGGCCCATGGAGGCCACCAGTAACCAGGCCACCCCGGGCCCTAGTCAATCTCCCCAAGACCAGGCAGGAGAAAGGTAACCCCCCCCCCCCTCTCCTCCTTTAGGTGCTGTTATGCATTTCATGTCATGTAACCCAGGTATAATGGCACACATCGTCAGCATTTTTATGAACGATCAAATCCGTGTGCTGTGCAGATTCAATGATATGTAAAATAGCTGACAACATGTAAGTACACATATATATTGATAAACACTGCTAGACATTTATAAGTAGATTATATTTACATATAATTGTGTTTAATATGTTGTAATTTAAATAAGCGAAATAAAAGAACTAAATAAATCTAATCAAATCAAATCAAATCAGATCAAAAATGATTTTATTATGTGTGGTATAATGCAATCATATTTCAGTTTGGTGATACCAGGGCCATGTTACATATAGGTATTCAGTTATTGTAACTTACCATCAATGGTAACTAATATGGTAACAGCCCATGAGCTTCCATTATTGCTCCCATTACCATGGTAGTTACCATTGATGGTAAGGTCCAATAATTCAAAAGCTATATGCAACATGACCCAGGCTTGGAAAGTAGCCCCTACAAGCAGATGTTAGATGTTCTCGCTGACGCATCTGCTACCATTATTGTTGTTGTTGCCAGGGTGATGATGGTGGAGCCAGCCCCTTCGTCTGCCTCACACAGTGGGACGCCCTCTCAGCCGAGCGCTGCGGATCCCTCGCATGCAACCAGTGACCAAACGCTGCCCAATGCAGTGAGCAGCTCGTCAGACTCATCCTCCTCCCTGGCTAAGGCCCCCCCAGAGAGCCAGCAGGCCCAGCCCATGGACCTACCCCCTAACCCCTCCCCCTGCACCGCCCCCACCACCACCCCCGCCCCCTCTAGTAGCAGTAGTAGTCATAGTCATAGTCAAAGCAGCAATCAGCTGCTTGCGAACAATCCACAGGCCGCCTCGGTTATATCTAGTCATGATTCCCTGTCTTTGAATATACCTCTGTCCAATTCGAATAATCCGCATCCGCATGTAGACGCCGCGGCTAGCTCAAGTGTGAACGAGAAGTGCGGGTTTAGCACCGCTGCCATCCACGCTAACGCCGGCGGTCAGTGTATCGCCACCATGGGGTGTAGTGCGGCCGAGGCGAACTCCTCGCCGGACGCTGAGGTCAGCGGAAACCATCTGGAGGAGAGCGACGCCATGGCAACGCTCGGCGATGGGGTCAACATCAAGCCAGACTTCAAGATGGACCTCAGCAACGACGTGTCGTCATCCCCCTCCACGTCCGAGGAGAACAGCCCGGAGGCGGCGATCACCATCGTGCCCGTGGTGGACGGGTCGTTCGAGGGTGAGGAGGAGAAAGCAGGAGAGGTCAACAATGTGAACTCTGACCTGGTTAACAGCGATGGCAACCTGTCTCCGGAAGGAGGGGAGACCACCGATAAGATTAGGTGAGTACACACTCTCCTCAATCCCTTCAAGCCTTGTTGAGATAGGCCACTCACCAAGCCACCAACACTTTGCATCATGGAGACCTTTTGTACACAAACCTTCAAAGTGTCTTCATTTTTGCCCCTGAGTGCTATTATTGTAACCAGTACAGTCAAACCTCTCTTAGCGGTCACCTGTCTATAGCAGCCAACCTATCTATAGTGGCCACTAAAATAATTCCCCCAGAGAGAGATCATGTGTTAAAGAACCTGCCTGTAGCCGCCACCTGTCTATACAGGCCACAATATATGTTTCCCTTGGGTGGCCACTATAGACAGGTTTCACTGTATTTCGATATTTCAATCTTGCCTGTTTTGTATGTGAAAGCAGATAATTCAGCACGATTTCTGGCTCCCTGCACTAAAACTTAATGGATGTGTTATACTTTTATGATTGAAATTCTTCATGAGGATCTGCTTCCATGTTTTATGCAAGTGGAGAAATAACAGCATGGAATGACAGAATGGATGGAATGATGACTATTTATATGGTATTAACTTGTGTCTCTGTATTTGTGTTGTCCTAGTTACATTACAAAGTCCGAGTTCATGAAGTCCGGAGCCAGCTCACAGTCGCCCAGTTCTCCCAGACCCAACGGCCCTCTAGACCTCCAGGACTCACAACACACCAGGTAAGCATTGATTGATTGAGCGATTGATTGATTGATTGATTGGTTGATTGATTGATTGGTTGATTGAGTGATTGATTGATGATTCATTGATTGTGATTCATTCATTGATGATTAATTGACTAGATTGTTGATTCATTGATTGATGATTAATTGACTTGATAGTTGATTGATTATTAATTGACTTGATTGTTGATTCATTGATTGATGATAAATTGACTTGATTGTTGATTCATTGATTGATCAATTGATGATGGATTGATTAATGACTTGATTGATTGCTCATTTGGTTGGTTGATTGATAGGTCGATCAATTGATTGATAGATATAGGTATGATAAATACTGATCAACTGCACAGGCTGATAGGACTAGCTTACAAATTAAAATACATGAACATTGAATGATAGTTGCTGTTGATTCATATCAAAATGGATTCTGGCTTGACTGAGGCTCATTATTGCGTGAACAGCAATGAAAAAAAGTGAGCCATGTCATTCACATTGTGTATTTGAAAAATCCATCTATGGTGAGATGGAATATGATACATTTCCTTGTTTCCTCTCACTGTGGAATATTTCATTGGAAATATGTGTGTAAAAATAAAGCTGCAGTTTTCTTGATTAGTTAAAGACAGCCAGTCCCTTTTGCAGATCACCACAAAACCATCGAAACATTGGCAAAACATATAGAGAAGTGTTAGCAAGCTCTATATTCAAAATTTGAAGCTGATGCGTAGTGTAAAATTCAAATAATGCACGTAAACAACGTCTGATTAATAGTCTTTACCTCAGGCTCTTAGCAGTTTGTGTTGAAATATCTGCTTTATTGATTAATCTGATTATTAAATTATAAAACGCATTATGAAAAAAAATTGTTCTATGGAAGGAATCATCTCCAGAGTTTGGTAGTTACTCATAAAATTAAGGTTTCACACACGCATAATAACCACAGATACTGTAACAAAGACTAATACTTTTTTCGTGGTACGAAAAAAGTCGGTTTGAAATTTAACGGCTGAAATTTTTTACATATACAGAAAGCTTCAACATGCTATATTCTTAGAAATGGTCTTGAATCACACTTTCTTCAATTTACGATCGTGACAGACGATTTCAAATTTTAAGCTTGCAAAAGGGACGGACAATCTTTAATGCCCTCTATAATCGTTAATTATTTTTTTTTGTCTCTCTTGTAGGAATGATTCATCACCAAACATTGATATTCAAGTGACAGCCGTTGCTCAGAACGGCCCTGTCTGACACAACTCCTGACCCCCACAACGCAAGTCGACCAGTCCGTGCTGCCATTCACCAAACACTAGCATCCAGCACAGTCCATTTGCTGGAGAGGGGTGGTCACCATATTCCTGAGTGGGAGCGTGTTTGCACTTGCCACTAATTCAAAGAGTAGCTAGCTATGATTATGCATTCTATTTATACATGTATGCTTCGTAAGCTTTCACTGAATTTTGTATAGCTGTTCCTTTCTGAAAGGTGTCAGAGTCAGAGGAAAACGTGACCCATGTCTGTTCAGGGACTAGTGTTTATTGTTTCTCTATCCCCTCTCTGTTTCTCTGATTTTCAGACCAGCAACTTTGTACTCAGTATTTTATCAAAGATGCTTGAATGATACACAAGACTTATCCTTTTTATTGGTTCATAATGCTTTCTGTACTCCGCACTATCCTAAGATATTCCAAAGACTGCATTTCATAGATACATATATATATATCAAAAGTCAGCAAAAGCTTATCTTTTTCTGAAAAGCCACGTAATTGATTCTTTCAAGACACATGTTGATGGGTGATTCTGTGATTCAACCTGCTCTCACTTCAACATTCTGTCATGTATGGCCTTTGTACTTTCTGTTTTTGCAACTGAAATTTTTGTTTCCAATCTCAGAGGATTCTTCTGTTTATGTTGTACGACAAAGCTTGTTTGATTTGTGTTTGACTTTATCACCTGAGCATGGGTGTGTGCACTGACCCTGAAGCTGTCACATGACATAGGCTCGACCAATGGGTGACGTGCTCCTTCCGTTTTGATTCACTCCCCAGTCTTACGGCTTGTGTTATGATTGTGCTAGTCTGGGTACAAAACATACCTGATCATGTATCTGTTTATTTAGGGGGGCTTTGACATCCTTTCCCAATGATTTTATTATGCTGTTTGGACTAGTACCAAACCTTGACAAGCATGTTGGGTTATTACACATTCTTTGGTTTAGGCCACATTGAATATGAATTATATTTGATAGGAGTTGGGTATTTAGTTCCTTCTGTTGCTGAATGTTATTAATCTTGGTACCAAACCTTGACAAGCACATTGGTTTATTACACATTCTCTACTCCCATGGACTAATGCATGAGGTTAAAAATAGCAGTGGAAGATACCCATTGTATGTAGACAGAAAGGTACCAACATGGTAATACAAAATGATATGAGTTACTTTCATCTTGCAATCCATTGTCTTGTCAGCTATGTCTACCTTCATGCCATTGTCTTGAATAGGAATGTTCATATTTATCTATTCTATCCTATTCCTGGAATGTGACATAATATTACATTGCACATCCTGTCATGCATTCTGTTATGTGTTAGGAAATTGAAAGAAACTTGTATTAGGATAATTATGCGTTGCAGCGTGCACCAAGTCACAGTGGGCGTTTATTTAGATATCAGCGCGGAGCAAGAGTACGAATCCGGCCCGTGAGAATAATTACAGGATGGCGCAAAAGTCTGTCCCCAGTATTAAACCTGTATAAGCCAATACCTTCTTAAACTTCACTTTTGTACAAACGTCACTGTTTCAGGAGCTGTAAGTGTCTCCATTCACCATGAGTGCTAATCTATAAGAGAGGTTTGAACAGTCTGTTCAGTGAAATGTTTCCATGATTCACTCCAAGCTGCAGCTTGGATGATTCGACTCATCTGACATGTACTCGTCCGTATAGGCAGGTTGGCTGTTGCTTGTCAAATTGTGAGGTTTAGGATCATTCTTGTTCATGTCAACCTACGTGTGATCCGTATTGACACACCCATCAGAGAGTTTGTCACAAATGTGTCCCCAAATGGACATGAAATAAATTATGAAACAAATAGTCGATTAAAATTGGAAGTTACAGAAAAGACACGCAGCTACAAAATCTTGTTTTCAATGTTTAAACATATAACAACAGATAAGAATCATAGAGCTTACAACATATATATTTTGTGTTTGTAATTGAAAAACAGAGCAAACGTCAATCAAATTAACTTGTAATGGATGTTGTACCGAGACATTTGTGGTTTTGAGAACTTCATTATTTCATCATAAATAAATGACGTCACTCCCTGAGTTCAAGAATTATGTTTGAGGCAAGTGACATACATGTTTACTGGCGATTCTCATGGTGATAAATACATGTATGGACAAAATTGCAATTCTTCTTTATATAGTAGTACCCCAAATTTTATTCTGCAGGAAAAATGTGACAAATGTCAGCGATGCAAAACTAGAAGCTGCTATAATGTCATTAAAATTACAGATTGATTTAGTATAATTCTTCAGTTTTTTGAAGGAGTTTGCTTTCCTATGAAAAAAGTTTTCTTTTTAAAAGTCTGTCATCCACAGAGCGAGGTTTTTAAAGGCTTTGCTGGAGACAAATATTTTTAGAAACTGAAATGAGATTTGTAATCCTTGCTTTTTAAGTTGGCGTCATACTAGTACCCCCCCGAGACGTTGGGTGATGCGTTAGTGATAAGGAAATCATATCTGATAATGTGTTTGCTTTAATTGTGTAAACGATGTGTGTTTTTTTGGTCAACAATGAATGTTATTTTTTGTTCTTGATGCAATGCAAAGGTCCTCTGATTTCTTCACTCCAAGCAGCTGTGTTGTGATGTATGCAGACTCATGGACCCTGTCTCATAAAGACTTGCGATTGATAGCAATCGTAACTCCGTACACCGGAGATAAGGGATTGGACTTACAATTAAGTCAGATCAATCACAATTCTTTATGAGACGAGGCCCAAGAAGGAAAACAAATGTTTGTCATACTGTCCCCACACCGAGTCTAATAGGGGTAAATAGGGAAAGAAATACATTGGGCTGAGGACAAGAGATCCCTCGTGTGTTCTCAAATAGAGCATGATTCAGACCTCTGGAAACAAACACATTGGACCATGCTGTGCAGTATAGCCAATAGGAGCACGAGAGCAAGTTTTCATGATGGCTTGTCTCTTTTTGTTTATGGTGGTTCAACCATGCTTTTTTCCTCTGTATGAAAACGATCTTAAAAACACACTCAGACACAATGTAAAATCTGTGTGGATGTGTGTGGGGTCAACATTGATAATGGAGGCTTATGGACTTTTTTTTTTCTCTCACAGATACAATGCTCTATGAGAAATATATGAGGTAAATTGTTCAGACCATTACATGATAATTTTGAAGCAATTCTTTCCATTAACAAGTTAGAAGTTCCATGAGATTGGGAGTAGAAATCCTAACAAGCAAGATTTGTCCTTACCGCTTCTTCCCCATACCTGTCATTGTTTCCTACTCGACTGTCTTTCACTGTTGGAGAGTAGACCCTTTGTTTAGGGAGTGGGCATGGAGAACGGTGGTTCTGTAACGATGACCTCACCTGATGGACGGACCAACCTATTCGGTGTGGGGATTGTATGATACCGTAAGCAGTTTGCAGTCAAACACAACTTTTTGTCTCTTAATGAAAGAATTACATTTATGGCAGGGATGTGTTATAGTAACTAAAATATTAATGGCTTGACAGAAGAATATTTTTTATGTCTCTAGGAGATGTCACGCTGTATTTCAGTGGCATTTTGTGTGAAGTAAACAGAAAATGTGTATATTTGTTATTCAATCGACTGAAAACATTTGTAAGATATTTTTCAATGACGGAATCATTTGGTTTAAATGTTTTGAATGTGCTCATATGTGTACCGATTTCAGTCATCTTGGAAGCAACGTGGCAAATTGATAAATTTAAGCATGGTTATATGCACATCTCTATTTTTTATTTTGTTGAGTGTTAGTAGTTTTAGTGTAATTCCTCCTTGTCACCTTTCTACAAGTTGGCAAGTTACCATGGTGATCTGACAGACAGAAATGCAAGACGCTCCTCATTGTACTTCCAGTGGCAACTTTCATTGCTTCGTGTCAAAGGATGGCTTGATGTTACTTGTAAATATGAATAGATACACCGTCCTTTTCTCCTTTTTTTCATTAATTCTTCGCCTGGATCTGGTCCGAGGGCTTTCTGAGTGAGTGAGTCTGGACTAATGCTGTAGTGAATCCAACAGACCTTGTGCAGTCATGTACATGTAGCAAAGAGCTCACTCTAGATGCAAGACTCTGTGCTGGATAAGGTAGCAGTAAAGGGCATTAGGAAGGCAAACAGAGCCAATCAGCGTTTTCATGAACAATCAAATTTGTGTGCTGTACTGATTCGATGGTTCGTAAAAACGCTGGTGAGATAACCGAGGAGCTTGAAATCAATGTGACGGCTGCCTGGAATGACTGGATTTTAAACACTGCCAAGTTGATTTCAAGCTCCTCTGTATCCCAAGCAGGACAGATGAAAGCTCCACACCATACTAGAAACACTGACTGTAGCCTGACTCCATACCCAGTGGTAGCTTCTTGTTATTCATTCAGTCTTTGGAGAGACGGATACCGGTAGATGTCTGTGATGAGACCCTCACAGGGCATAAACAGAGCTCTTATAGACAAAAAAAGGCCCTAGGTGAAAACTGAGTCTGCTTATCGTGTATCATGCACAGCTTGGGTGAGTGTGTCTGTTTCATGTCTGGCTCTAGAGGAAACCCAGTGCAAATCAATGTCTACCGGTATACCTCCCCCTGGTGGGCTAGTACCTGGAGCGACCAGTGGGCTAGTACCAGTGGGATGCACCGGGGGCTATTGGCAGGAGCGTTGAGGGGATGGGTCTTCATACCTGCAAGGTCAGCTTCACGCCAATCAACTTAATGCAAGGAGACGGGATTGTAACACGGTGCAAATAACGACTCTTGATTCGTCTCGTGCTGATAAAGCATGTCTCGTGTAATTTCTGAGGCTCTCTATATTTTTATTAAGATTTTATTTTTAAGAAGTATGAGTACACAGCATGATGCACATGTGATTTTTGATAAAAACATGTCTAACTACATTTACAGAGAGATTGCTTTCTATGGATTTAAAGGAGTGAGTGATGCGGTCAATGTTGCAGGGGCATTGCAGAGACCGAAGGGCATGTCACACCCAGAGGTTCTATTTGAGAAGTGTTTGGTTGGAAGAAAGAGCCACCTGTTGCTGCTACACTATGGGGTGGGGTGAGGGAGGGGTGGGATGGGATGGGCGGTGGGACATGTTGAGCACTGCACAGCCAAAAAATGGCTAGAGTGAGAGGAACGGTGTGCAAATGATGAGTGTGTCGTTGTGAGTTGTGTTTTGTCATGCTGTTTTTGAGCCATCGATGATACCTGCTCACTCTCCCTCTTTTCTTCTTTATCTCTCTCTCTCTCTCTCTAGAGCCTTGTGTATGTTTGTATGATAAATAGAGGACTTGAATCAATATTTCATGGAGAGAGCGATTGCTTGAATTTCACAGTATAAAGGGAAAATGGTAATGACAAGATGTATATGATTTACCTAAGCAGATCTTTTGTTTTTCAGTCTATTGGAAGATTGGAGGAGATAAAGTTGATCTTAGTCTAGTATCACTATTGATAAATGATGTCATGAAGGTTATAAATAATAAAATAGTTATTTCCATCTTCCCATACAGATACTTTGGTGTCATATTTAGTTATGTTCTTGTGTGTGCGTGGAGGATTGGAGCCAGCAGTTTTCTTGATATCTCTTCATCTCCCCCTCTTTCCTTTCCCCTCCCTTTTTCTCCTCTCTTACATCTTTCTCTCCTTTCTTTTCTCTCCTCTCTTTTCCCTCATCTTTCTTTTCATTACTTTTCTCTCTTATGCCCCTCTTTCTCACTTCACTTTCCTCCTCCTTATGCTTTCTCTTCCTTTCCTCTTCTTTCATTCTCTTACTCCTTCCTTCACTCCTTACTTTTCTCTGGTTTCTTCGGCTTTTATTTCTGTTCACAAAAAAAACATACACATCACACACACATACACATCTGTACGTCACACACAATAAGTTTTACATCAGGCTCGAGCATTCACACAATTTCCACCAAAAGGCCCTTCGTAATGTATGCAGGACTTGACCTTTAACTGGGTAGTTAGACGCTATTACAATCACCTGTATTATGTGGTTCAGTTTGAAAGGTGTGAAGCACTTTGAATCTATTAGCATTGCATCTACAGTATTAGCATTACATCCCATGTTCATTCCAACACAGATTAACGCTTAAGAGACAGAGAGAATCGGGTAGTCTTGTTGGAACAATGTGCTTGACATTTGCATTCATAATGAAAAAGGTCTATTATGCCCGTTTTTGTCGTTCACACACACAAACACACACACACACCCACACACACTTTTCTTTCCTCAACGTTGTACATGTATTTGCAAAACAGCAAGACCCGATTTCCAACACATTTCCACCATTCAGTCACAAAGACAAGAATTCAACTACCGTACACATAGTAAAGAATCAAGGACAGCACAGCATCAGGCCAATTGTTTGACAATGAAGGGAAATTTATTGACTTTCAAATTTCAATCATTGACAACCCACAGCTCATGGTATCGTTTCTTTTATATTACATCTCAAATGTTCTATAAAATATAGCTTTTGACAAAAGAAAAAAAAACTGACGTGGAAGCATATTTTTCAGCACATGATTTCCAATAGGTTTACTGTACTTGATTGTTACCATGGAAATTGACACATCTGAACTATCATTACTGACAAGATGACACCGTAAGTGAGGCGAAGTCACATCATATATCTTCTTTTTAAATATAAATATTTGAACAAGAGAAATGAATGTACAATGAAGCTACATAATCAAGTTTACAATTCTATTGATGTCGGAAAATGTATGTACAATAGAGAAGAAAATTCTGTCAGATTATTCAAAGAAATGCTAATATCAAGATATTTGTTTTCAATCGAACGAAATAGACTTTCTTGTAGACCTTTATGTATGTACAAATTGCTTTTAAAGATATTTTACAAAAAAAAAAATCAAAAGTGCATGTCGACCACAAAATTGTGACATGTACAAAGGTAGTTTGGAATGGAATCAGAAGAAATTTCAAAAAAATATTTTAAAACCAAAAAATACCTGACCCCAAATCCCTGATAACCCTAAATACAACACTCAAAATGCAGTGTGCTACATACAAAGATAAGGCACATTCCCTTATCAGATAATACTGCACACCTACTTAACATAATCATGTTTTGCTATGAAACTATTCTCATTTTATATATCTAAGCACCTAAAAATCATCTACTAATAAGATCTGTTAACCATAAAATGAAACTACATGTACTTGACTGAGTTGCTCCAAAATATTAACGCAAGGAAATTGCTCAAAAGCAAATGCTACTTTCCATATACCTCCTTTTTGGTAAGCGCTTGTTGCTAAGGCCTGTATACTTCATATACAGGCATTAGTTAAGACTAAATTTAAAATACATGATTGGTAAAATAACATCTTTAATATCTTATCTTTCTTTCTTTTGTCACAAATAAGTTATCGGGCACTGTGCCTGCACAAGCCGGGACTAAATATAAGAAGGAGGACAAAATGTTAAACAGAACAAGGGGCAATTTGTTTTCTGTTAAAAATTAAATAAGGGATAAACAACATCTTATAAGACTTCAGGCAGTTTTACTTTGGCAATAAGCTCCTATCTTCACAACTTACAACATTAATCAGCTGTATTCAGTCAAGAATGTAGATTTTGATGGATTAATTACTTCCGTGGTAGAAGTTTACAATTCCCTGGCAAAATTTAATACATGTAGATCAAATGAAGTCATTAAGCTTTGAATAGGATTAACATGTTGCATACACTCAATCTGTGCATATTTTCTTAAATCAGGTGTTTTGGGGTAAATTTTACCATAAAACAAGAACCCGCAGCACAAAATAACGACATGATCTACAACACTTTTGAGCAACTTAGCATGGGGGGAAAATGCTAGCACCATCAAAACTTTTAATCAAGAAAAAAATTGAGACTCTCACTTGCAAGTTATAACATAGGTTCCTTTCACAATAAATATAGAGTGGGATAGGATCAAGGAACATTTGTAATGATGTGGAAACCGTTCATCCTGATTATACTGATCATAACTGATGATAACACCAATATCAACAAGAATTATACTAACATTTAAAAAAAAAACAATATTCTTTACTCTGTATCATTTCAAAAACTGATCTCCATCACTTCAGCCTGTTAAATGACTGGCAATATAGTACAACTTCACAACAACAAAAATATTACAAAATTTACCGCAAAAAATGCTGATACAATTCGTGAAGAAATGCTTACACATTTCTTGGCATATATTTACGACAAGGCACAGGTATGGTTTCAAGTTTGAAATTGAATACACTTTTCCTTCTTTCTACAAGAAGGAAGGAGATTTCTTTAAGTTTCCTCTCACTGATAACCAAGTTAAATTAAATAACACTAATTCCTACTTTTTCTGACTTTCACCACTGGAAATTAATATAGTCTATTATTTTGGGGGTATTTTTTACATTTAACTTTTCTTGTCCCATCAGTGGATGTGTTGCTGAATGAATGCCAACGTTCTTTGAGCAAACTCTCTGCGACACATCCACCCACAAGCACCAGGCTTCGGCCACAACGCTAGCCAATCAGCAGCCTCGGGGCCTGCTCGATCGTCATGACGACATACCGGCTAGATACGGACGGCCATTCTTCTGTCACTGCCACATCTCCTTGTAGACCATCACACAGCATCAACTCTTTAGTCCCATAGGTAATAAATGGTGTTACTATTGACATAGGACTATCAATGGTAAGTATTGAGAGGTTTAACATTCGCCTTACACTGCCATTTTAGTCACATCCCCACATCTATTTCTTCATCAAAGTGAACAGTCTATGACATTCCTCCCCTCAGCAACTCTGTACAATCCAAGAAAGTCTCTGCTCTTATCGCCTCATCGTTAGCATCCAAGACTTCTTTCTACATAAGTGGAAAGGGGATATCTCCTAGCATCCAAGACTAATAATATTGAAATATTACAGACGGGTAACATATCAACTACCCTCTCTTTGGTGTTTATGTTTAGTTGTTGACAACTCTAGAAGACATACACACTGCATAATGTGAAGCAGCCTCAAAATGATATCTCATTGTTCTTCAAGTAACAAGAGCTCTATCCCTTCAGGCAGTTCAGTTCAAAAGAGAGGCAGCGATTTCTGGACCAGAAGACAGAAAGGACTTTATCCAAATTCTTGCTTTTCACACACCTGAAAAAAGATCGGAGGGGATGGCAGTAATATTTCCAGACCGTTCTTTGAAGCTTCTGGCGAGAATTGCCACAAGACAACCTGAAGGAAATCTACCGCATTAACCAGAAGATCATAATTCCCTTCCTATTTTATGAGGGAAAAATAATGATCTCTGTTTATATGAACATCTGATGTGTGCTACTCCCTGATAATGTGGACACGCAGGACTCACGACCACTCTCTATACAAGAGGGATGGGATAGTCCAAAAAGGAACCACAAAGGGTTCAATATCATCAAGTTAACCTAAAGGAACTCTTATCAGTCCTATCCAAAGACCAAATACATAGCCACACACTCTTCAAACATCAAAGCATCCACTCTCACTATATGAATGCAAGAGCGTTATCTTAACTATCTTTCATAGCCATTCCGTGCTTTTGACTTATTTTCTTTTTTAAAAGTAGTACAACCTTGATGTTAATTTATATACATCTAAAAAAAAAATAAAGCACTCCGTGGGGAAAGATTGTAGTTCGATGGTTGTAAGAAGCGCAGACGTGGTGGTGGCTTCACTTGTTTGCGGAGCGGTTGATAAGGGCCATGGTGTCAACTGGGATGATCTTCGCTTCCATGTCAGGGTGCATCAGGTAGGCTTCGTAGTTGCCCTCGTCGCTCTCTAAATTGGCAACGTCGGACCCCATCACGGCGGCGGCCATCTTGCCAAAGCTGGGCACCTGTGGGACGATGTCACCGAGCGGGGCGTGGATGCTGTCGTCAAGGTAACGGGACATGACTTCATCGTCTTCGTGGTAGGACAGCAGGGTGCGAGATGACCGCACTGATGGAGAGAAAACACAGACAACAGAACGTTAGAAGTCATACAGCATTCATTCCTAAATACCCATTTTACAATTTCTATATAACACTGAAGTATTTCTTTAAGCTTGGGGCTGGAGGAAATTTTCTGAATTTGTCAGCAGTATTTAAAAAAATATGTATACAACAAATGACAAAGAATGTAACAAACTTCTTATTCTATTCAAACTACATTCCTGAACATCAATGACAGGTGTAAAGCATACTCATACTTACTACAGTACAGTGCTTCTTCCATGCATTATCAAGCTGGGTCCCATTGCATAAAACATTAATGGTAACTTAGCTATTAAAGACAACTTCTATTGAAACTTTGAATTTGATTGGCTGTCGATCAATGTTACCATGGTAGTTACCATTGATGACAGAGTTACCATTAACGGTAAGTTTTATGCAACGGGGTCCTAGGATGGTATTCAGAAAAAAGCAAACAGACTTACAGGTAACTCCGACAGTTTTATATATAAATCTGGAAAGCAGAATATAAATTAAGACTCACTGGAATGGGTGCCATAGGGGTCAGCCGCGTCATCATTCACAAGTTGTGGGCCGAACTTCTGGAAGACCTGATCTCCCTGGTGATCGTCGATGTCCATGGCGATGTCGCTGATGTCGGAGTACTGATCATTGAGCCCGTAGGGACCGTAGGGGCCAAGGAAGGGGTGGTCGGAGGGGAGGTCCTTAGGGTGGGGTGAGGAGAGGGACGAGGAGGGGGAGACGGAGGCGGAGGGGGAGAAGAGACGATGGAGAGACTGGTTGCTGCTGCTGAGGAAGGAGTGAGGGGTCCAGGAGCCAAGGAACACAGCAAAACATAAAACCAAAACCTGCAGCGGGGAAAAGAAGAGAGAAGTCCAGCTCGGTTAAAAGATGGCAGCTGTAACGAGGTGGCAACATTTCATGGGGTCTCTCAGCAAATTAATCCCCACAATGGTACACACATTATTGAATTTCCAATAAAATAGATATTAATTATTTTATCATCATTAATATTATTATTATTAGTAGTAGTAGTAGTAGCAGTAGTATTAATAGTAGTATTATTATCAATATTATTATTATCATTACTATTATTATTATTATTACTATAATTATTATCATTATTATTAATATTATCATTATCATCATTGTTATCATTATTATTATTATTATTATCATTATCATTACTATCATTATTATTATCATTATTATCATTATTATCATCATAGTACACACATTGATTGTCTGATAAAATAGAAATCAATTATCTTCATTTTGTAGAGGTATGTATAGTACACCTGTATCGTTCAGATATTACATTTTTCAAGACAGCAAGAACATTTATCAAACTTCACAGGCAATTTCTGGGCAATGAGGCCCCAGTAATGGTACACACCTCTTTAGAATCTTATTGGATAACATGGTAATTAATCCAATCATTTTCATTTTGTAGATTAATCTGTAAAGTACTCGTGTATCGTTCAGACAAACATCATTCTAGAGAGCTAGAACATTCGTCTGACTTGCACGTGGGGCGCTAGGACCTACTACAAGAACATCCAAAACATCTATTGGAAAAAGAAAGAAGATTCCAAAGAAAGCCCCATTGCAGAGATACCATAGGAAAAAAAAATAAAGAGATATTGTGCAAAAATGAGAAAGCACCATACATGCATGCCATCTTGAATAGACCACTGACCAGTTTACTATTAAACATACACTAAGAGGAGAGTCCATGCCACCTACTTATCTGTCATTGACGAAATATACTTTCCAACTTTTCTTTCAATTAAATACTGTGTTTATGATTTTGGCAAATAAAAAAAATCCAATTGAACCCATCACCATAGAATTCTTCACTTGTTTGCCCCAATCACCCTCTCATTTTCTGGGAGGCAAAATGTGATCTGAATGTATATGATTTGTTGCTATGCCAGGCAAGCTTCAGGTTTGCCCATTTTTATTTCATGAAACATTAATATTATTAGTCAACAATTCGATGCACGATTGCCAGAAAATCTACCAGTGATGACCCAAAAGCATGCATGAGGCGTGTCTGACAAAGCAACACATACATGTATGAATCATTCAACAAAAGAAAATGATTTGTTTGAAACAGGTTGTAAGGAAATGTCTTAATACTTTGCCAATAAATGCAAAAAGGTCTCTATGCATGGTCAGTGAGATTGTAAGAGCACTGTGACAAAAAGCAGAGAGTAACATATGGGACTTTTCTGGTAATAATATGATTTTTTTTGTGCCAGAATATTTCCTGTACATTGTGGATGGTGAGCACAATCTCAAGGCATCAATGATTCAAATTTCACAGACTTGTCGCTTGTTTCCTTTTGCCAAGTACTGTGGATGATGATACGAAAGGGAAGCTGAAAAATGCAAAAAAAAAAGATATAATTCTTTCCCATTGTAGCCCAAAAGAATGATGAGGGCAGCAGAATGAACTTTGCTGTCATTTGTAATGAAACCATCATGTCCGCACGTAACAACGAGGTTGTATTTGACAAGGCACAAACGGGACTAAAAACTTGTTACCACTATTTAACCTGAATTTTGTATTTCTTTTTAGATTTGATGAGAACTTTCATCTACAAATAAAATCTTCACATTAGTGGCCATTGCAGCTTTTTTTGTTGAGTTTCCTACAAATGGTTTTACAGGTATGACACCATTTGAATAAAAATAATATGAATTAAAATCTGGCATAACAATAGCTTTTGTATCTTAGGTTTGTTTGTTAGTTGTCTTTATCGCAAGAAAAATGTAAGTTGAGTAGGAATGGATCCTAGTCTGCGGAAGAGCAAGAAGAAAAAGAGTAAAATAAGGAGCAAATTTTAGGAGCCGGGTTCTCCGACCCGATTCAAGTCCCACCTTGTGCCTTGTCATAGAGCCTTACACGGTGATTGCACATAATCTGCCCTATAGAGGGCCTCCTTCATCATCTCCATCTTCGGGCTTTGCCTTGTCTCGGGCCTTGTCTGGGCGGACTGGGGGTCTGGCGTCAAAAGAGGGCAGTCTTTACATTCATGCGTGGCATTGCATATATATATGTGAATGGGTCATGGTTACAGGCAGACATGAAAATTAAAATAGGGTGCTTATTCTTAAGAATGTGTTAAATACAATGAACGGTGTGACATCTATGCATTTACTTATTTATTGAGGCAAATTTTTTCATACAGGATAACCAAAAAATGCCAACCAACTTATTCTGGTACAGGATTCGTTTTACCTTAATGGAAACAAAAAGAATTAAAAATAGTGCTGTACAAACAACTGCAACTGCAAAGAGAGTTCACACTGAGCTTTATTTTGCCTTCATAAGGGATCTTATCACAGCTGATCAGCGTTACATTGTGAAATGTATTTTTAAATGCCACATGAAGAACTGCTCTTTGGGAACTGCATGTTTTGCTTATGTAAAAATTAATGAATGCCACATAATGAGTTAAAATGTGTGGATAACTGTATGCATGTATGGAGTGCGAGGTGATCTTTCTACCAACAAACATAAAGGCGATATATTGTGGATGCATGGGCAGAGTGTACAGTGCTGCAAGCTGTGCTTCCCAGTAGCTGAGTTTTCATGCATGGGCGAGGGGCATCAGGGGAAATATTCTATGACCTTGTCATTGTCCTTGTGCATAATGACCTTGTCATTGACCTTGTGCATAATGACCTTGTCATTGTCCTTGTGCATAATGACCTTGTCATTGACCTTGTGCATAATGACCTTGTCATTGACCTTGTGCATAATGACCTTGTCATTGACCTTGTGCTTAATGACTTTGTCATTGTCCTTGTGCATAATGACCTTGTCATTGTCCTTGTGCATAATGACCTTCTCACTGCCATTGTGCATATCGACCTACTCGATGCCATTGTGCATATCAACCTTTTAATTGCACTTGAGTACCAGGCACAAACCAAAACAAATAAATCCCACTGCATTTCTTGCAAACGTGCGAAACTGCTAAATTATCTTGATTTGCATATTTCAAACAAGATGAACTATTTAATGATCATGCCTTTTCAAAAATTTATCAAAGCTGTGACAGGAAGGCCACGTTATGATAAAGGCAAAGTTTGATTTTCTGAATTCATACAAGTTGTGATAATGGCGTAGTTTGATTTTCATTCATGTTGTGATACGAGCAAAGTTTGATTTATTCAAGTTGTGATAAGGGCGTGGCCCTAGAGGGGGTACTAGGGGCGAGGATGGGGCGAGGAAAGGAGGGGGGTGCAGAGACTCACCATTTCCCTGATTTCATTCATATTGTGATGAGAGTGAATTTTGATTTTCCCCATTTCATTCAAGTTGTGATAAAGGCATTCTCCCTAGAGGGGGCACTAGGGGCGAGGAGGGGGCGAGGAGGGGTGGGGGTGGGGGGGGGGGGTGGGGGGGGGGGAAGGGGATAGAGGGGGGAAACAGAGGGGGTACTCACCATGAGGCAGGTGCCAGTCTGGGTGGAGTTGGCCTTGATGGGCTTGGAGATCTTGTTGACGATGGATTGCAGCTTAGTCAGCTGGGAGGACAGTGACTGGTTCGTGGTCTCTAAGGTCTCTACTTTCCTTCTCAGCTCGCTGTTCTCACTGGTGTAGGAATCCATCCTGAGAGATGGCGGAACAAAAACACCCAAAACACCATTAAAGACACGTTGTCCCAATTTTCAAAAGTCATGAAACTCGGCAGGAATCAGCAATATACCCTAACAATAACATGTATGAAATCTCACAATCATGGCTTCATGAAAATTTTCAGGAGAAGTGAAAAACTATCCTTGTTAACGTTTGAACCACAGCGGGCATAGTCTACATAAACAATTGTTCCTCTCAGCGCACGATGTGAGCTTTACTCCCATTGAACGCACGCACTGTGTTGCGGACATGACTTGACATTAAAAAATGTCAAGTCATGTCATGTCAAGTCATGTCATGTCAAGTCAAGTCATGATTAAAAAATAACAATGTACTCTTCAATAGGCCACCACTGGATAGTAGCATACCGGTACATTGTTTTCTGCTCATATCCTAGTCTTGTTAGAAAGGGCAAAACAATAAATCCCTTTACAGCCTCAGAAAAAGTGCTGCCTCTTACCTTTTTTCAAGGGCCTCCAGGTATTCTTTCTTCTTTCTTCTGCTCTCTTGTGCCGAAATCTGTTGGGAGGAAACAAAAATGATGTTAGTTCATAATAAGCCCACTTTTCTAAAGCATCAACATTTAATAAGTAGTAGTATTACCCTCACAGGCTACATGCTGTATTCTTTGAGAAGCCTAAATACAATCAACATATATCAAAGCCTACAGACTTGGCAGGAATAGCAGCTTGACTTGCAATCGACAACAATCACATCCCAGTACATGAGAAATAGGGGATTGGATTTGCAATCAGTTCAGAGTACCAAAGTGCGAAGTCATGTGGGCATATTTTGCCCTACTTTGACAAAAGGCAGCAACTAACAAAATGAACTTTTCCTGTTAATGAGCAAAATGTATCTGTCACTTGCATTGAGATCAGTGAAACACCACATAATGGTAGATTGAATACCTGACAGCAAGATGAATATTTCTTCTCTAGATTTTGTCTGTATGTAGGGGAACAAGGGTACGATCTGCAAGTATCAATAACCCAAATTTGAGTGATTTGTCACTTGCTTCCTTTTGTCAGAGTAGGGCAGTATTGTCAAGACGACTGGTTCTTAACTATGTGGGTTGGGCAAGCAGCGAAGATTACATTGGGAGTGTCCGACACTAGCCCACGAGACAATGTTGGACCAGTGAAAAAGGTTGTTCAGAACCAGAAATCTGCATATCAATCGCTATGAAACACGACTTTGGAGTTCAATCAGAAATGGCCCCGTTTTCATATACCGGAAGAGGAAAAGTAGTCTCCCTCCCATACCTTGTTCTTGATCTTCCTGCGGACTTTCTTGAGTGACTTCTCCTCGGCTTTGCTGAGGGGCAGTTTATTGGGGACTGGGTAACCCTCCTGCCGAAGCGTCCGCTTCTCTTCCTCCGTCAACACTAGAGGGCCCGACTGCGGAAGTTTCTGTCACACGCAGAGAAAACATCAATCATAATTCATCCATGTACACGAAAGTTAGAAAGATGATACGCAACAAGCACTTATTATGCTGCTATGTGCACAACCATTTCACAAAGATAAATGCTAAGAGGATAACTAAAAACAAATTCCACTGGATAAGTGTATTTAAAAGATTTGGCAATATTTTATGTGTTGTTCATTGAATTGTTTCCCAAAATGCGTAACACACCTGCAGGCCAATTTGTGTCTCTTTGGGTCATCTATAACATGATGCCTGAGAGCAATGGTTACCTGAATGATTACAGGGTGTGGAGTCAATTTTACTACATGTACACTACAGCTCAAAGGAATTGGCAAAGGGAAAGGGAAAGGGGAGAAAGGGAAAGACCAGCAGTTTTAAACCGCAGTATATTTTGTCCAGTTCAGCATTAAACACGATGCTTTAGCCTAAAAAAAAGCATCATGTTTCATGCTTAACTGGACAAAATATACCGCGGTTTAAAACTGCGGCTCCTTCCCTTTCCCTTTTCCTATGCCAATTCCTTTGAGCTGTAGTGCATATAACTGTAATCTCATGATCACCAGTATATCAGCAGTGCTTACCTGGATAATCAAAGTGTGTGGAGTCATTTGTACTTTAGAACTAGAACCCCTGATCATCGGTAAAACAGCGGTGCTTACCTCAATAATTAAACTGTGTGGAGTAAATTGAGCTATATCACTAGAACCGTCTGATCGCCAGTAAAACAGCAGTGCTTACCTCAATAATTAAACTGTGTGGGGTAAATTGAACTATATCACTAGAACCGTCTGATCGCCAGTAAATCAGCAGCGCTTACCTGGATATTAGTGAAGAGCTGAGGCATGACAGTGCGGGCGTGGCAGACGGGTTTCTTGGCGGGCTGGATGGCGAGGGCGCGGGGCGAGGGGGGCGTAGATCTCTGGGGGCTCTCTCCCCCATCGCTGTCGCTGGCCGTGCTGCCGGGAGGGGTCGGGGGCATGTGATGCTTCAGGTCCAGGCCTGGGGGGTGGGGGGGGGGGGGGAGAGATAGACAGGGCGTTTTGTTTAAGACCCTCATGAACACAATTACATTTCTTTTATTTTTCCTGATTCACCGATTCCATGATCCCCCAATCCCCTGATTCTGAATCCAATGCCATAACTCTCTGATTCCGTGCTTCCCAGATTCCGGGATTCCCCAATTCCATCAATCCCTAATTCCAAAAAGGTACCTATTTCCTAACTCACTGATTCCCCAATTCCCCAATTCACCCATGTCCAGACCCCCTACGTCACTGATTTATTGATTCTCAGATTCCGACTTGCTACCTCAATACCTCAGACCCCAATTCACTGATTCGATTCTCAGATTCCAACTTCCTACCTTACTGATTAATTGATTCTCAGCTTCCTAATCCACTAATCACATGATTTCTCTCATCCCTGTTTCCCTACACCACATACCATGATCCATGTTCATCGTGGTGACAAGCTCCAGCTTGATCTTCGATCCTTCCTGCTTCTCTCTGAGCGTTGTGGTGGTTGCAGCCCCACCTACTCCAATCGGCGTCAGGTCTCCCAGTCCGGTCAGCAGCGTCCGGTTGTTCCCGCCAGCTCCGGTGGTCAAGATGGACTTCGCTCCAGTCACTTTGTCCATGAGGAGGTAGCTGGTGGCTTGACCGTTGGGGCGTTGCAGTTGTTGGTTGGGGCGGTCAGAGGTGGAGGGGACGGCGGTCGAGGAGAGGAGAGGAAGATGGAAGTCATCAGTCTCCGGGGAGATGGGCAGCATCTCATCCAAGTTGTCAGAGCCAAAGTTGCTGTCAAGATCGTCCACTGGAATAAATAAAATAAACAATAACAGTCAAATAACCATTTAATATTGTAAAGCGTGTTTGTAGTATCAACAGGTCAACATTGTTCCAACTCCTACGTTTACAGATTCTTATATTTTTTAAATTCTGACTACACCGTCATATATATTTTTAAAAATGTGACTTTGTAAACATAACATTTTCGCTGACATGCTTTGAAATTATTTGAAAAAAAAATTATTTGAAAAAAAAATATTTGAAAATAACCCCCTTTTTGCGACAATGAGGAATGATAATGCGTACACACAGTCATCATAAGGTGACACCATACGACGATGCAAAGATGCAAGAAGAAGATGTGAATAGATAAAGCGAGCGTACCTTCCTGCTTGATGTCTTTAGGGCTCGGGGAGTTGGGCTCGCTGGTCAGAGAGTAGCTGTGCTCACAGGCAATGTGAGGCGTTGCCGGGGACAACGGCTCTCCGGACACCATCTTATCCGTGGAAACCAGGGGGTCATCATCAAACAGGTAGTCACACTCGTAGTAGGTAGAAGAACTCAGGCTGTCAAGGTGGTCAGTCATCGGCTGTGCAGGGGAAAGGAAAATAGGATTTAAGATTAAGGTTAGAACGTCTAGAAGTGGCATAGTGTAGATGATTGTTTATCTGACTCTTACTCACGGCCCCGTTGCATAGAACTCACCATTGATGGTAACTCTGTCATCAATGGTAACTACCATGGTTATAACGCTCGACAGCCAATCATATTCAATTTTTTCAAAGAAGTTGCCATCTGTAGGAGAGTTACCATCAATGGTAAGTTTTATGCAACAGGGCCCAGGAGGGCAAAGATAAGCTGTCATTCTGGTTTTTAATTCTCTTTAAAACCCCTACTGACTGACCGCACATATTCATGCCGATGGTAATGAGAGGGTTATGGTAATCCACATAACTTCTCCTTACCTAACAGTGAAGGTTCTCGTCAGCTCCATTAAGCCCGTGGCTTGGGGAGTAAAAATGTGGGGCTTTCATGCATACCAGTCTTCTCACTAATAAGGCTACCAACCATTATTCTTTTGTTTGTGTGTATGTCATAGGGCATTGTAAGGTTTTAACACTGAATACAAGGACCCTTAAGAAGTCCCCGCTAATACAGACACGGGCAGCTACATATTTAGTACACAAATGTCCAGCACAAAGTAAGTATTATTCAAACCCATGGAAAGCAAATCGAACTTGACTACTGGCTAAACTTCCTGTTTCGAATAATGAACCTACTCGACAAGAACAATGATCATGAGTTCAGGTTCCCTTTTTACATCCCTCTTTCCCTCCTTCCTGTTAAACCTTTTTTTCCATGTATTGCTCATTTCCTCTTTCTAATGAAATCTACAATGAGACATTGTGTGTGTGTGTGTGTGTGTGTGTGTGTGTGTGTGTGTGTGTGCGTGTGTGTGTGTCTGTGTGTGTGTGCGCGTGCGTGTGTATATACATACATGTGTATTTGTGTGCATATATGTGTGTGAATGTGCACGTGTGTTTAAACGAAAAAAACCTGTAGACTCTTGTAGCAAAAATACTTCATGGACTGATAACTTAATTTAATTTCGATCTTAGAATTCTTACCGAGAACCAGACATAATCCTGTATTCCCATACGCGTCTTTGGTTGAAATAATTTGCTTTAACTTATTTTTCATCAATTTACAAGATACAGCATGTTATCCTTACTAGGTACGCAGTGTATGCATTAGGTTTCTTTCTCATATTTATTTTTGGTTCCACGCTTTTTTAGTATCTTGTTTTCATAGATTTACAAGATGAAGCATGCTTTCCTTACTTGGCAGCTGTTACTTAGTATATACCGAATGTTTCATTTATAATACATATCTTTATTTTCAACTCAAATCATTAGCTGATGACTACAACTGTTTGTGTGGTGTTGTAAACAAGATGCGCTGGTGCACACACTTCATAGAAAATGCTTGGCGCTCTCATAATTAGTGTTATTTTTGTTAACAAAACAGTTTGCGTAACACAAGTGTGTTATACCACATGAAATCTACACTAGCGAGATCCCTGGAATCTCCCCTGTATGTACATGTATTTAGTGTATCTTCAGGGTCCAGAGGTTGAAGCAAGTCGATAAGGACAGGATAAAACGTCTTTAAATAGCAATGGATCCCTCTACATACATGCTGTAATCATCAGTGACAGGCAAAGATGGAGGGTGATTTATCCCATAACATGTAAAACAAGCCCTTGTCAAAAAAAAACCCCTCTGAAAATAATGATTTTCTAATTGGATATATTGGAGTGTGCTCATCATTTAGTGAGTTTCCAATAATTATGATTTCCCCTTTGAAAAGCAGCCAGAACAAAAACAATTTTGATTTGTCCCTGGTCAATGCTATCAAACAGTTGCCCTGTCCCTGTATGTAACTAACTATCCATTATCAATCATTTCAAGACTCCAATGTCAATGTCACATTTCTTTTTTGTTCAGGAACTCGGCCTCAAAGACTGTTTACATGCCAAATATATACAAGCCAAGATTGTCCGAAGGCAGAGTGAGGGACATTTCACTCCGATAACATTCAGCCACCTTGAACAGGCATTTCCTTCACATGCCCACAAACATACAAATCACTAACTCCTGATCAGGAAGACAAAGAGTGTACACAGGCATTTCAGCTGTGATGCAATGTCAGGCAATCCTTGATTTAACAATACATTGAACACAAATGTGTTGACAAATTGTCTTTTGAGTCTTAACCCATAGCAACCAGATGTAGATCACTATAGTACATGTAAACTCTACTCCAACGCACAGTTAGTACATAGTTGTCTAACATTCATGTTGAAACCAGAAGAATTTAATGTTGCCAGTATCGTCAATGTTTTTCAGCAGTCTGTGCTAAAATGGCTAACTGTCCTTTTCCGCTCGTGTCTGTGCTGATACGGAGACGTCGCACGCACAGAGGCCCTTGGGTTCTGGACCCTGTGGGATTCCAACTGGCAAGGGACCAAGGAAATGCGATGCATTTATAGACGTCCCACGCCTTCAATGAGGGTTGCGGACGGACAGACGGTAGAACCGTTTGATGTTAGATCTGTTTTGCACGTGCTCTTAATCATCTTGAGTATAATGACCACGCAGCTATGTGCTTTAATGGCTCTAGGTGTGCTAAAGAGCAATGCTATGTAGCAAGGCCTACACATAGTCCCACTTATACATGTCTGCGCAGCTTGATGTGTAGTTGTACGCTGCCATGGCATACTGTATCTATGGCACAACATACATGCGCTGTAACTAAGCATATATATGAGAAAGTTTCTGCAAACATTTGATATTACTTTTGTTAATGATATGTTGTACCTAAAGTGACTACAGCACAACAGACAGAGAAACTAGACAAGTTCTTGAACAGACATGCGCGGTAAACTAGCACATATCAGAATGTTTCTGCAAACATGGGGATGTAGCTTTCTGTCATATGTTATGATGTACATTATTTTCTCTTGTGTTAACTTCTACATATTTCAATCACATTACAAGTTGTTCTGAAGCATTCATGTTGTACTCACTACATGTACTACACATTCCCTATCCTTTGTTTGTTCCATGAATGAACCCTGTCTCCCAAAAAAGGGAAAGTAAAAATGCAAGCGGTATCTTGTCTTACAACAAACAGTGGGTAAACTCACTGCCCTGTACATGTTTGAGACAAAGTCACAATCAAGTCTGCATCTAAGGCTAGCTTCAATGTGACCTTGTATACTGTACATACATGCATACATTCAACCTTGCATAAAATCATTCACAAGTCGCTTACTCAACAAACCCAGCAGATGACAGCATTAGGCCAAGGCAAGGCACACAGGCTACACATACTCCCTCTCTAGTTACTAGAAGGTCAGGGCACTGGTTGTCATGGCTACACGGACAGGGCATTCCAGGAAGAGGAAGTGAACTAATCCTTGTTGAGTCTGAAAATGTCACATTTTCTGACGACATGTAGTATGCATTTTGGCTGCAACAGACAGTTCTAATAATTACAGCAGACTTCATCTTCCTGTGGATAGAGCGTGAAGGAAGTTCATACCACGCACCACCAGTAACGGAGACATAATAAAAACATCTTTTACGAGATCAAAACTGCACTTTCATCACCATTTACTGCACAATATCAGCCCTATGTAGATAAAATAAGAACAAAAAAATACAATTTTGGGGGGCTTCTTTACATGGAACAAACGCCATGTCATAAATGTGTATGTCTTAATTGTCTGTAAGTGCATAAGTTTACAAAAAACTTGATCATTCAATGTTGGCAGCATTGTTTTCCTTTCACACCGTTCTTGCCATATACATAACGATGTCTTCCCATTCAAATACCCACAGAGTCTATTACGGTAAAGGCACAATGGAATGCTGACACAATTGACAGTTTTATCTTTTCTGAGGTGAAGTTTGGATGTGTTGTTCCTTGCATACTATAAACCTGTGTGTGAAGACTGAGCTCTATCTCTTCCCAACCCCACCCCACCCATATATTACATCATACTCCCCATCCTTTATAGGAAGGGATAGGAAGGAGGTCATACGAGTCTCCGCGACTTCCCCCCCCCCCACCCCCACCGTGCACCCAAGGCAGCCAACCTAGTTATTACGCGACCTCTCCCAAACAGGATGCGCAGCTAATTCGACCCTTCAGACGCAGCAGCGAGCGCTTTCTTTGTGACATCACAGGAAACCATGTACTATTCACAGCATCTCACCGCAGCGCGCAGTGACTTACAAACTTGTGCTATAAGCACTCCCAACATCCGCACTGTAACACACTCACCCATGGCCAATGTGCTTTTATCTTATGACATATAGGGAAGATGACAAAAACAAACAATGTTAAGTATGTACCAATTTTTCCTTCTTTCTCCTAATTCTATTAAGGCAAACATTTCTATATTTCTACAAAGAGGTAAGGGACTTAAAATATACACGTATATTGAAGTATCCATTTTAAGTTTAAAAAACAAGAAAAAAGATAGATAGCCTTGTGAATACAGTTGTTGTTTCATTAACCTTGGACGTCATGTTTCAACAAGCAAACAAATCATATTTTAACAGCCAATCAATTGTTCAATTAATAACGGCGGTCCCCTCTGTTCTTTGCTAATCACGATCACATCTCAAAAGCAAACAATGCAACTGACACTAGCCGCTATCAATATCTCGTTGGAGATTATTCAATGGACAAGCTGTGACAGCCGTTGAACCTTAAACAATTGAACCATTTTACCAAAGGTTAGTCTTCTACATGATGAAATTTGAACTCATGCCAATATACAGTATATAACCTTCAATTGATAAGTTATAACTCTCTCATTACCATTGGCATGGAAATGTAGAGTAAGCCAATGGGGTATTCATGACCTGGTTAAGGGTTGATGTCCTTCTTGAGTGATAATGTCCTAGAAGCTTCCACGGAAGCTTCCACATGACAGTGTAAAAATTATGTTGATATTGAACTCAAGCCAGAAATATCTCAAAGTAGTAGAGCGTAGTACTACCTTCAAATGATATATGCTGTTACTGATAATATCCTCTTGAAGAATTAAATGCCAAGGTAGCACTCGAAAGGATACTATACACTTGTATGCAAAAAATTGTGTGGTGGAAAAGTGTGGTGAAAATTGAAACCAAGCCAGTGTATACACAATTAGCCTTCAAAAGATAGATAATGTCCATTTTTTTTTTAATGACAATGAACTTATGTAGAATCACTTCTTACAATAATGAAGATAGTTGAACTCAAGCCAGTATATTTAACCTTCAAATGCTATCTTCTCTTTGTATGGCAACAAAGTATTATTTATTGCTGTGATTAGTGAATGAATTACAGAGGGAAACTTAGTCCCCCCCCCCCCCCAACCAAATAAAAAAAAACCCCAATGAAGAACAAAAGAGCCCCTCTTGATGGTTTTCTTTCTCATCGGGGTATTTCGGTCAGGGTGTCAGTTTCAAAACATCAGGCTTGTGAGGGAAGACCCAGCAATATTGTTTTGATTTTCCCCTGTGTATGATCTCACCATGGAACTATGACACCATGATATGACTTCATAAAGTTTGTATCCTGCATAACGCACCCTGTCTAACGCACCCAGGATAACGCACAGGCATGTGCAGTCAGTTTGTTATGATCACATGAGGCATAAACCGCATGCAGACACTTCCTTCTTGGCCAAATTAAAAGCGATTGGGTCAAGAACTTTGCTGTATTCCGAGAATCAGGGGAGAGGTGCTCTGCGGTACTCACAGGGGGAAAGAGAGGGGGGCAAGTTTGCTCCCCATCTGCACCAGTTTGTTTTTAAGGGGATCACCAAAAGAAAATGGTCAATCATTTACCGAGGCTACTTTTCAAATCTGACCTCAGGACTTAACAGGACTAAGTGTGTGTGATACCCAAAACACAAAACAGGAAGATTTCTCAGGAGGGGGGGGGGGGGGCTCTTTTTTTACATTGCAAGGGTGTTTTCATACCCTGATCCCCTCTTTAAACTGGGGCTATTGGTTGAGGGGGAGGGGGGGGGGGGTAGGGGTCATAGAATGATTGTGTGTGGTGGGAGTAAGAACAGCCATCAACTATTTCCTCTAACCCATCCACATGGGGGATTTAAGTGCTGTGTTCTGTGTACCTATATAAATAAATCCTTGTCTTCAATTAAGAAGTCTACAAAACATCCTTGTTTTCATTTTAAGAGGCCTAAGAAAATAAGATTAAGAATCTTTTCTCTCAGGTCATGTGTCAATTTTGATCTAGATTTCGTCATAAGGCAAACCATTATGCATGAATGTATGAGGCTTGGTGTACATGCACACTATCAACTATATGCAGTATTTTAGGACACAGAATTCTACGGCATATTGTATTTCTGGTCTGAGGTGCAAGACTACACGAACTAAAACCAACCAGAGTATTCTACATCTCTAGACCATATGTCTGCTTTCCCAAGCTTAGCCTGGGCTCAAGGCTTTTGGCATTTTCAATCCAAACTACAATTTTTTTACATAAACAGGCCTAATTCAAATAGACTTATCTTTCTTATCTCCTTCTCTGACCAGCCAGAAAAAAAAAGACTAGAAACAAAAAGTGTCTTCTGAGTACTAGTCTCCTCCATTCTATTTTTTTTATGTTTGAATTAGAAATGTCCGCAAGCCTGAACGTAGGCTAATCAGGCTTAGGAGTATGGCAACAGCTGTGACAAGGAACACAGTCAACACACACTAATACAAACACACATAAGATGATATCAATATGGTATATACCCATAGCCTAGGGGTACATAAGCATATACTGTATTGAAACCATAGAACGCTAGAATCTTTGTTTTTTAAGAAAACCCAGATGAGGGTGGGGGGGGGGGGGCAGATTTGTTTTTAAAACAAATATTGATATCAAACCATGATGGAAAATACAATAAAGGAAAATTTATACAGGTGACATGCGATGTGGTAATTTTCATGATTTTATGTGTTTTCATGAATTGCTCCACTATAAAATTATCACAATTCAAAAGGTAAAAATCTTCATGGTGATACATCCTGGAAGAAGACAAATTGGGGGTGAAATTTCGACTCAACCTGATTGGCTCTTTGGTATCTGCCCAGCGGGAAGGTGGGAATGAGACGCCTTGGAGGAACTCGCATGGGGCGCACACTCACACATGAGCAACAGCTGTGCGGCCAGGCGGGAGAGGAGTAACTGTACACCATCGTGTGGGAACAATGCCTGACATAGCGTCAGCCACATGTTTTGAGCTTCATGTCATTACAGAGTTTTAGATTAGCAAGGCTGTGACTTTGATGTCCTTTTGTTACATCGCTGGGGAAGTGATGTAATCCTGCATGCATTGTTTTGAGCAGCTGTTGGTCACATCACAGTCAACTGAGTCGTGGCCATCTAAGGGCGGGTTTATCATATTTTCAGAATTTGAAACGCGTTTCCAAAGGCCTTTACCAACGCGTTTAAATAAACGGTGCGTTTATCAACTCAATCGCCCAAGTCGAAAACCGGCCTTGTCACTGCGCAGCTCCACTGCGACGTTACACATGCACTGTATTACAATAGTGTGTGATCGATGTGTTTACTTGGTGTGGCGTGCGTGTTTTGAGAAATCGGAAACACGAGGTTTAAAGGTGTTTCAAAACAGCTTTGCATTTATCTCGCTTCTCTTAACACGTTTCTAGCTTAAACGCGTTTAGGATCGTACAAATTTGCGTGTTTCAAAACAGCTTTCCGAACCCCATAATCAAAAACCCTTTGCATTTATCAACTCCCTGAAAAGTGTTTAAAATTTTTTTAATGCTTTTGGAAAACTTAATTCTACCAAAAAAAAAGAGTTGATAAACATGCCCTAAAACTCTCTCAGGACTACAAACTTAACAGATTCATGCAAAACCAACAGTATCCATGCAATACTGAATATAGAATATATCGTACCATGCCTTTTAAAAGCCTGTGAAAAAATCCTCAAAATTACACACTTTAGCATTAGCAGTATATACATCGAACATCTTCTTGTTTTTTTTAATGAGGAAATAAAAAGGGGTCAGCTTGTGCTTAGGGTGTTGATTGCCTGGTACAGCAGGAGACTGCTTAATGAATGTTGACACAGTCTGGTAGTAAATAGTCTACTGCCCGAAAGGTTAGGATGTAGAAGTGGTCAAAACTATAGGCCCGTTCACACACAAGGGAAAAAGTGCGATTTTCTAATCGCGATCAAAATTTCGAAATTTTTTCCAGTGTGGACAGAAAAATCGCACTAATTACCGCCATCCAACTCGCACTATTAGTACGATTTTTCAGAAAAATCGCGATTATTTTGCCAAGCGTCTCTTTGAATCACACGCGCGCGAAACTCTATTGGGACAGCGGGGTCAGTCTTCGGTCATGCAAGTTTCGCGCATGCACAATTTGGCCACTGATCGTTCTTTCCTTGCTGGGAAGTGCGATTTTTCCCTGTGTACGAACGGTCGAAAAAAAAAAATCAAAATTTGGATCGCGATTGTAATTTCGATTTCCGGTGTGTGTGAACGGGCCTTATGTATCCTGTAATCCATGGAGCGTCTTTCAACCATTCTCATTTGATTTCAGGCAACATACCAAGAGGGAAATACCAACAAATTATATATTTCTTTGCAACAAAATCAAGTACGGATCTGGCAATGACGGCAAAACTGTTCCCCTTTCCTTTAAAAGGCATATACTGTACTGGGAAGACAAAAAAGCCTTCAAAATGTAATTGTTAGCAATCTTCTTGCCAATGGTCTTAAAGTCATGTATTGTATATTTTAGAAGCTTGCTGAAAGTTATTTGCCCTCAAATGATCTACATATGGAGTAATTAATGATTAATGATTAACTTTGTAATTTAATTACTCATTACTCCATATGTGGATCCTTTGAGGGCAAATTACTTTCAGCAAACTTCTAAAATAGACAATACATGAATTTAAGACCATTGGCAAGAAGATTGCTAACAATTACATTTTGAAGCCTTTTTTGTCTTCCCAGTACAGTATATGCCCTTTAAACTATCACAGTTTACATGCTCCAATTTGACTGAAACACAGAAAGTGATTACACTATGTATATCAATTATCAGTGTTTGCGCTGAGCAGCTACATGTAGACAATGTAAATCAATAAATATTTACACTATCAATATGGTAGAATATAATACATACAGACTAGAATGCTAGACAGAGGGAAAGACGGAATAAAAATACAAGATCTAAAGAAAGTGACAGAGAGACAGAAATAGCAATGAAGAAACTGACTGACCAGACAGAGACTGAAAACAAAACCTAGATCCAGCAGAGGAAGTCTGGCGCGATTACACGGTAAAGCTGTTTTGGTTTCCTTCTTTGTTTATTCATTTAACTAAGAACTACAGGTGTCATGTTATCTACCACTTCCCATTAGATTAGACTCCATTCCAGGCTGAGGAGATTATTTACCATTAGCCCCTTTTTCAAATTTCAGCATGCATGCTACATGTAATAATTTAGACAGACTGGTGGTTTCACAACGTGCATTGCATCATAGACAGCCTTTCCCTACAATGTACAATTGAAATATATTGGTAAATACGTACTATTATTGGAATTATTTGACTTTTTACTTGCATAATATGTTTACTTCTAATGGCAGACAGCTTGCTTTATTCATATTTTAATTTCAGGATGGAATCAAATTTCTTAAAAGCCTTGACCTATGGTAAGCTGTGTAATAGAAATTTCCTTCTCATTTCATCTTCAAATTTCTGTCAAGTGAGTAGAGCGGCAAATCAGTATATGCTGCTTCTTTTGCTAGGCACAGATCACATTTTGTTCATTAAGACGATTCTCAAATTGCACACAACTTGTTGCTATGTCAGACAAGTCTTGAGTGGAATTATAAGTTTTGTGAAACATGTATGCATAATATGAAAATTCAGTGCTGTATTGCACAGACAAACAAGTGTGTTTGTTGGTTTCAGTCAACATTCAAACCAGATCCTGACAAGCAAATCCATTTATGCATGGTCCAATCCAGTACCCAGCCTTTACATTCAAACTCTGCTATAAATAACTATAAAATTAATTCTACACGTTAACTTCCTACTACATGTAGAATGTTGTAATAGTATTCACTATCTCAGAGCACACAATTCACACGATTCTTGTTGCAAAAGGATTAAGCTTTGCTACACTCGCTATGACATACCATTATTTCACTATAATCTACCAGTTCTCCATCACCTGAATGCTAACTTGTGACACACTTCTATGAAAATCTCTCAATATATAATCAGCTCAAGGTATTCAGTCCTGTACTATTACTTAAAGCTGAATTCCTCTCAAATTTGTGAATGGGTGGTAAGCCTTAGTTACAGTGCAGAAAGGGGAGGGGCACAGGATACTTGAAATGGATGAGCAAGCAGGCATTTTTGCTGAATGGGAAATCCGTAGTAAATGGGCTTCGCAGGGGAAAAGTACTGGCAGAATGGCAAAGTTCAATCAGGGGCCACTCCACGCCGGAACTACTTTCTGCCCCTCCTCCCTGCAGGAGTAGTTATGCATATTCAAAAAAACAGATCATGAATATTCAGTGTGGTTCTCCAGTGAGCTAACATACACACATTCCTGAACCTCATGTACATTACCAAATGTACATGTATGTATCTAGTCTAACTAATTAAGTGATTTAATAAAACAAAAAAATGAGCAGTCATCATGCATCAATTGTTGCCAGTGACATATCAGGCAAATTTTCAGATGCACAATCACAGACCTATGTATGAAGTTAGCCTCAAACACCTTTTCACAGACATAACACCAGTTTACAGAAACCTACCAGGAACATAATTTCTCCCACTTTATCATCATGCATCATTCTTCTCTTTTCTTAGAAGAAATAAGAAATGATTAGTCTCCTGCAGCCAGACCACTTTATTGAATGGTTTGGATTAGAAATGCCCATTAGCCTGGAAGCAAGACTACAGACAGACACACAGACACACATACTGCTGAGCTAGACAACTTTCCCCTCCATTCCTGGGGAACAAGGTCACTCTCGTTAGGGACTAGTTCTGCAGACATTGCTGACTGAGCTACACTGTATGTGCTTGGTATGTGCATGGAACAGGATGCCATGGGAAATACATGGACTGGATCGTGGCTGACATGGACAGTGGTCGGGAGGGAAAGAGAGAGGGAGAGAGAGAGAGAGAGAGAGAGAGAGAGAGAGAGAGAGAGAAGGAGTGAGGGAGAGAGAGAGAGAGAGAGAGAGAGAGAGAGAGAGAGAGAGAGAGAGAGAGAGAGTTTATGTGTGTGTGTGTGTGTGTGTGTGCACGCGAAAGAGGGATAGGGATGTGCAGGGAGCAATGGATGAAGGTCAGTTAACACTCGGAATATTTCTGGATTTCCAGAAAGCGTTTGACACGATTGATCATGCAATATTATTTCGGAAGTTATCACATTATGGTATCCGTGGTCTCCCACTTAAATGGTTCGAAAGTTACTTGAAAGATCGTTATCAATTTGTGAAATACAAAGAATCTTCTTCAGAGAAAAGGCTGATAAAATGTGGTGTTCCACAGGGCTCTGTATTAGGGCCTACATTATTTTTGATTTACATAAATGACTTGCCGTCTGCAACTGACTTCTTTAACTTCAGATTATTTGCTGATGATTCTAATATTTTTCATACTTTTTCAAAAAAAGAAATTGATATAGATGTCAATGAAGTTAATTATCATGTACGGAAAATACAAGACTGGTGTGTTGCAAATAAACTAACAGTTAATATCTCAAAAACAAATTACATGTTGTTAAGCAGCCGAAGAAAAAAGTTTACCCTTCTGGGTAAAATAGAATTATATGGGCAAGAAATAAAAGAAGTAGATGTCGCTACATTTGTGGGCATACACATTGATAAACATTTGACATGGGATGCCCAGATCCGTGCTGTAAATGAATCTGTCAGAAGGAAGGTTGGTATTTTATTTAAATTACGATACTTTGTACCTAGGCATACTCTAATTATGTTGTACAAAGCATTCATTCAACCCCACATTACATATGGCATTGAAGTTTGGGGTAGTACTTATAAATCAAATCTTAATTGTATATTCTATACGCAAAAAATGGCTGTACGTGCCATAACATTTAGCTTATATCGTGCCCATACTCAACCTCTTTTTGAAGAGCTAAAATTGTTGAACATATATCACCTGCACAAGTTATCTGTATGTACATTCATGTTTGATTTAGTTCATGACAAGTTGCCACATGCTGTTAAGGATTATTGCAGTATTATACAACACAATTATTCGACGCGACAAAAAGAGGGCCAACAACTTCGTCTCCCCCTTTTCAAAACAATGCAGGGGAAATTCTCAATGTCCTTTGTAGGAAGTAGTTTTTGGAATGCAATCCCACAAACTTTGAGAGCAGAAACATCTCGATGTGGTTTTCGGAAAGCTATTTCAGACATGCTTTTGAGCGAAAAGTAAATGGTTGTTTTGTATTCCCTATGATTATGTTTCATTACGATTAACTAACTTGTACACTGTTTTACCTTAATTAATCATTCAATTATAAAGAAAAGACACATAGTTTCATTATATGTAATATTTTACTTTCCACTTCATTTCTTTCATGTAATATCATATTAAGTACATCTTCTTTGTATGAAGCATTAATCAAATTGTTATACGATCTGCTTTTAAATTAGATTATAGAATAATTTTCATAAGAAGGTATAATCTTTATACAATTCATGTATGAAGCTATTTATATTTATGTATTTTTTGTCTCAACAGATTTGTAATCAAATGCGAGTCAGGCTCGACTAGCACATGTGCTATATCTGACTCCATATTGCCATTAATTATAAATCATCTCTGACAGTTGAAAAAAAAGTTGTTATGACATACTGTATTCATGTATCATGTATCCATGTAATGAAATTGTCAGTAGAAATGTCATGTTTCATATATTCTTGTCAATGATGATGATGATGGTAATAAAACAATCAATCAATCAATCAATCAGAATGTAAAAGGGAGAGAGAGAGAGAGAGAGGGGGGAAGATAGAAAGGGGTGGACGGGGATGATACAGGGAAAGAGATAGAGGGTACAACAAGAGGAAAAAAGGGGGAGGGGAGAGGATGAAAGAGAGGGGAATAGAAAGAGGAAGAATGAGAGGTAGAAAGAGAGAGGCAGAAAAAGAGGTAGAAAAGGGGATAGGAACAGAGATAAAAAGGGAGGGGAAGAGAAGTAAAAAGGGAGGGAAAGAGAGGTAGGGAGAAAAGGTGAAGGAGGGAAGATAGAGAGGGGGAGAAGGTAAGAGAGAGAGAGAGAGAGAGAGAGAGAGCGAGAGAGAGAGAAAGAGGGAGAGGGATGCAGAGAGAGAGAGAATGTAATAGAGAGCGAGAGAGTGGAAGAGAAGTTGACACCCGGCCACAAGTGGTTCAAACATGAACAGTGAACCTGTTGGCCATTCATCACTGAAAAGTAAGGGATCTTAGATGTAAACATTATGGGGTCATAATTATGATAGAATCGTGATGTTATGCTTTGATCAGACCCTTTCTCATTTGATTTCAGGACCTCATGAAGGTTTAACCGCAATTATAATATGTTGCTGACGTCAAACAAAACCAGAACTAGTCCAGGTGCTGGCAAATTATCATTGGAAATGATCGATGCTCAGAAAACACACGCACATTGCATGCTTTGCCTTCATATTACAGATACAATTCCCCGGACCTTACAGCTAGAGAATCAGAGTGCTCATGCATTGCGAAAAGTATAGGCCTATGTTGCTCGTGCAGTGCGTTATGTGGATATTGCATACCGGGTATTGCATATTGAGGTATTTGTATGTGTGTATAAATACACATCGCAACATTGGCTAGCATGTCACTTTGAGGTTCATGATTAATGGTGATGACAGGGTCGTCATGGTGGCGGCGTGATGATATTGATGTTGATGGTGATGGGGAGAGTGGTGGTGGTGGTGATGGTGATGGTGATGGTGGTGGTGATGGTGATGGTGATGGGGAGAGTGGTGGTGATGGTGATATTGATGGTGGTGGTCATAGTGATAGTGATGGTGATAATGATGCTGATAACAGTGGTGGTGATGATGGTGGTAGTGGTAATGGTAGTGGTGATGGTGATAGTGGTGGTAGTGGTCATAATGATAGTGATGGTGATAATGATGCTGTTAACAGTGGTGGTGATGGTGATGGTGATGGTGATATTGATGGTGGTGGTCATAGTGATTGTGATGGTGAAAATGATGCTGATAACAGTGGTGGTGATGATGGTGGTAGTGGTGATGATGGTGGTAGTGGTGATGATGGTGGTAGTGGTGATGGTGGTGGTGGTAGTGGTGGTGATGGTGATAGTGATGGTGATATTGATGGTGGTAGTTATAGTGAGTGATGGTGATAATGATGCTGATAACAGTGGTGGTGATGATGGTGGTCGTGGTGGTGGTGGTGGTGGTGGTAGTGGTGAGGGTGGTGATGAAAAGTATGATCGTGATATTGATGGTAAAGATGGCAGCATGATGGTGATGAGAATGCTGATAACCATGGGCCAGATATCACAGAGGATGGCCTTGCTTTCAACATATTAATAAACTGATTCCACAACCAAGGTCACAGCATGTTGACACGTTTCAACAAGGTTCTATACAAATAAAACATCCAATATGAGTATACACTGCATGACATGAAATAACAATTTGACTTAAGCCCACAATACCTTCAGGAAACTTAAAAGCAATCATAACCACCAGCTAAATCAATATGAAAAGAGATAAATAGACATATTTTCCTGGTTTACTGGAGGGGAGGCAGAAATCATGTCAATATATTAATTGAAAGGAAGAAAAGTACAGCAGGTTCACAGGCTTTGTGTTGTATTTGTTGTGCCAGTCTGAGTCTGAGGTTTAGTGGTTCTGGTCTAGGGCCCAGGGATACGCCCTCGGAGAGCTTCAAAACCCTGTCAGGCAGTCATTGAATGAGTCTGGTTCAAATGGTCTGAATGTAGAGACTAGGTCTAATGTGTTTGTGCATGAATTAGTCTGGATCAATGGGTCTGAAATGCACAGTCTCGGTCTTATAAGTTTGTACATGAATCGGTCTGGATCAATGGGTCTGAAATGCACAGACAACTAGGTCTAATATGTCTGTACATGGGACAAAATTAGCAAGGTGCCAGTCTGATCTTATAGACACATGTTTTCAGTAAGTAGCTCAATTGGGTCTGTATTGGCAGACTAGTTGCAGGTCAAATGTGTTTGTAAACTTCCAAAACTAGAACCCACCTGTCAAGTACAGATGCTTGCTATCTCCCTATGAATCTAGTGCAGCTAGTATGAAGACTACAAATTTCAGCCGTTAAATTTCAAACCGTACTACGAAAAAAGTATTAGTCTTTGTTACAGTATCTATGTGGTTATTATGCATGTGTGAAATCCTAATTTTATGAGTAATTACCAAACTTTGGAAATGATTCCTTCTATAGAACATTTTTTTTTCATAATGCGTTTTATAATTTAATAAACAGATTAATCAATAAAGCACATATTTCAACACAAACTGCTAAGAGCCTGAGGTAAAGACTATTAATCAAACGTTGTTTACTTGCATTATTTGAATTTTACGCCACGTATCAGTTTCAAATTATGAATACACAGCTTGCTAACACTTCTCTATATGTTTGGCCAATGTTTTTATGTTTTTGTGGTGATCTGAAAAAGGGACGGGCTGTCTTTAAGCCTGATCCGATGGTGAGAAAGTAGCCGATGGCCAAATGGCCAAATGGGTCAAGTTTCGCAGCATCCTCTGGGCTCAGTTTGACCCTGACTGAGCTCCGACCCCTCGGTGAACTCTCATAGGAGACCGCTACACCATTTTGGCTAACTCATCGCCATGGCAAACTCACAATTTTCAACTTGACGAGCACTGCACTTCTGCCTCCACATCATCATAGACATCATTTTTAATTTTAGATACCTGGTACTCAGGCAATATTGAATTGCCAGTCTCATTCTGATTTTTTAATTCTACATTTATACAAATGTGTAGGCACATTGTACTACGCCCCACTCATGTATACTCGAGTTATCAATGGAGCGTGGGACAAACACGTGGTTTAATATTACAACTCCACCACCTCATCAAACCACTTTTCCCTGCTTCGTGCTTCCTGTAATTAAAACGACTCAAAAGTGCAGGTATCTCTTTCCGCCTCGAAAACAAAGCTCTGTAAATCACTGCACCGATAGATTACACTGGCTCCATTAAGCCTTTAGCGGACATGCAGGTAGCATATCAGACATGTGATACACTGAATGGAAATGAATATTCTACAGATGAAACAAACATTTATAGAGATGTTAGCTTCATGCATGCCAGAATAGAGTCGCAGCATGTATTTCATAAGGTAGAGTATACCATGTGTTACCTCTATTGACAAAATTTACCATGTGCAATTGTGCAACTGTTTTAGCAACATACTCTTCTGTGCAAAAATCACTTAATATTGCTTTTTCTTTCACGGAATGTGGCAATAAACCAGATGATGGCCTGTACTATGTATGAAGAAGAAGAGGTAGTCTCTGTAACCATGGAGACAACCAATCATGACCGGAGTTCTCCAGGCTCCTTCTTTCATTCAGAAACCCTTGTTGACATGGTGTGTATTGACCGTTGAGATCTGCATGTAATAGCCTCTTACAACAAGGGGCACCTCCAAACAACGTACCACCCAGCCCCCTCCCTACAATGGGCGCAGGGTGGGTGCCATGGGCCACACCAAAACAAACAACACTCACTGCCCATAGAGCCAGGCCCTCTCACCCCTGGCTCAGCCCAAATATAGGGCCCTCACATGACCCTTTCTGCTAGTCTAGGCTATAGACTTAGGCTGAATTGCCTGACCCCTCTGTGTTATGATTGGGAATGTTGATAGCTGCAACAAACAAAATAATTGCTTTGTCTACTTTTATGCCATCATCATCATTATAGGAACACACCAAACCATTCTGAGCAATATAATCAAAATTATACTGAGGGCTAATTTCTATCTATGAGGGCACTTTTGTTGCATTTTGGGGGCTCAAACACCTTGGGCCCCCACTGGTACCCCTTTCTGAGACTAGAACACACCATCCCCAATCACTGCCATCAGAATGAATATTTATTTAGTCTAGGTGCATTCAGACATGACAGTAAATGCATGTACACACTTACAAATTGGTTTACAGGGGTTGTACATGTAGAAAGAAAATATCAATAAAAGGTTCTACAGCCTGCAACCAAGGCTACGCCGGACATGTGATGAGCCACATCTGCTTGTTATTTGGTCATCAGGGCTAACACAAGTGCAGGTAGGTAAGGACCATGAGAGACTGGCTATGTAAACTAGCCTACCCACTAAACTATATGAACATTCCCACTGCACATTTGCTTTGCATCTGAAGGACTTCCTGGGGTCGTGCACAAACTAACCCCAAAATTACCCTTCATCAAGTTGTTTTAAATGCTTTTCAAGGGTACTGTACTATAACTACTATGTAGCTTGTTTGGATTGAGAAGTACTTTTTGAGTTACTGTGCAAACGAGCCCACCCATTAAGCTATATGATCGTTCTCACTGCTGATTGTTTTCTACCCCAAGGACTTACACGTGGTGCACACAAATTACCCAGTTTAAAATTGTAATCATTACATTTTCAATGCTACATGCACATAGTTTGTTTTGTACAGGGCCTTTCCAGGACTGTGCAAACATGCCTACCCACTAGATCATACAGAAATCCCCACTGATGGCATTTTGCATCACATAAGTAAGTTTGAATAAACTACTTAAATAAACCATGTGTCACCAAGGTTGTTTTTTTGGTTTGTTTGTTTTTTGTAATATTTTCATCACTGTCCAAAGAGTTCCCAATCTAATGAGGGGCTATGCAAATTAACATAGCCACTTTGCTATGTTCTCATTGCTGGTTTGGAGATGAAAGGAAGCGCAGTCTGCGGTACAACCTGTATACATACATGTACTTTAAACACCAATTGACCACTAATGTTCCCATTGCCAATGATCATCCTTGGAGAGGGACTATGCAAACGAACCCACCCACTAAACCACATGGACATCCTCACTGCCAACTATTTTGTGGGGGAAATCTGTAAGTGCTCTCCAGAGTGCCCCTTTTGCGAGGCAGGACACTTCAAATAAAATGTGAATCATAAGAAGCTATTTTGTTGAACATTCTCTGTTCGAGTGCTTGTTGTTATGTCTGTGTCAAATAGGCGGAGTGGTTTAGACAGTGGTTTAGAGTCTTTAGACAGAGGTTTAGACAGTGGTTTATAAAGGCGGCATGACTGAAAAGAAAGATCAACAAGAAAGATCAACACTAGACAACGCACTTGTGTACTCCTGTGGATAATGTATGTGTACAGACAGCTTTCTTAACTGGGGACTTAGCGCATCAACCAATACACATGTATTTTGAAGTACCATTATGTAATGCCTGTACTTTTACTAATGTATACATGCAATTCTTCTACACTCTACAGGTTTGAACTTTGAACATAGTCTTTCAGGGGCCACATTGATGAAACTGTACTATCCTAGTTAGAATTACTAAACATGCATAATCTGTAATAACTCTTGGTTACCTAGAAGACTTTTTCTCATTCTTCTTAGAGAAAGAAATGTATGGGTTTTTTTTTATTCACCTAATATTGTATGTGCAATGTTTGTGAGCAAGAGCATATGCATGCAGAAAGCGTTGTAAATGTTCATAAAATTGTGATGTCGAAGTGAGAATTGAAACTGAAAAGCCTCAAAAGAATCCAGTTCAGGCCTCTTTCACATTTGGTTGAAAAGCATTAACTTTCACCTTCTAGCACTGTTATTCATTTGAACCAATGCCACCAAAAAACAGTTGGCAAGAGAGACTTTAACCCTTATCGCTCATGACACAGCCAAACTCTGAGAAAAGAACCAACCTTTCCGCAAGCTGTGTTAACAAGGCTGTCGATAGCTCAGGCATATTTTTCAGCATGATTATCAAATTTACAAGACTGGTAATTTTGGCACATTTCAGCTCTAATCAATGTATCCTGATAGACTAATCAATATATCCTTCAAAATAACTATATCAGTCAACAACATTCAAACTTGTTAATCAAAAACTGGATGCATGCTGACTTTTCCAGACAAAATAATTCTCACAGGCCATAATGGTAAGTACAGGCAACTTAGACATATTTCGGGCTACAGTTGCTATACACAATTTATACAGGATGTGAAGTTTAAAGGGATAGTTAACCCTGAAATTAATTTTATTTCAATAAAAGTACACATATGAAAGAAACATATGAGTGAAGGTCTGATGAAAATCCATCAAAGGGTAAAAAAGTTATGATCTTTTAAAGTTTTGATTTTGTGACGTCATGTGCAAGGTGCTCTCCCATATGTTGGCTCCAATTTTTTTCGAAAATGTGCATTTTCTCAACAAAATATGCATCTTTGTGCCTGTACATTTGACACATCAATACATTATTAAACACATATTTATTACCTGTATGGAAAAAAAACAATTCCTTTGTTAAAAACAGAGAATGAGCAATATATTGTACACAACATTTGAGAGAACACTTGCACGTGACTTTACAAAATTTGAAATTTCAAAATCGAATGACTTTTTTTTCCTTTGACCGATTTTCATCAAACCTTCACTAATATATTTATTTCATGTGCCTGCTTTATTTGAAATCAAAATAATTTCAGGGTGAACTATCCCTTTAATTTGAGATGGGTCATATTGGAGTCGGAGACTACAGCTTCTCTTGGAAGCTGTTTAGGGAAGCAATCAGCAGTGAGGAGAAAATGATGTGGTTAATCGGCATGAGTCATGCACGGTGACGCATCCCTCATCAGACATTCACCGTCCAGGGATGCAAGCACATTCACCATCTCAGTTAGTATGCATGTTCTTCTTCAGTTCAGACATGGTGTCTAAAGCATATCTCAGAGAGCATGAATGTTCTATGTTTGTTTCACTCTGTTCAATCATCTCACTTAGTATGCATGTTTTATATCAGTTCGGACATGGTATCTACAGCATATCTCAGAGAGCATGAATGTTCTATGTGTCTGTTTCATTCTGTTCCATCATCTCACATTCTCACTTAGTATGCATTTTCTTCAATATTTCAGTTCAGACATGTTACATGTATTTACGCATATATCTCAGAGAGCATGAATATTCTCTCTTTTTGTTCACCATGTCTAACCCTGCTGTAAAGCCATGTACATAAAAACACTCGCAAACGGAACACAATTATAATTTATGTGGTCATGCATAATTGTCTCAAAGTGAAAGTTAAACAATCTAATATCTCACATCAATGACAATAAATGTCACTTTGAATTGAATTTAGATACTGTTGTTTGATTGCTAATAATGTAGCACTTTATGTATGTAATTATTTATAATTACAATTATAATTATAATTATGTTGATGTACATGTATTTATTTTTATACAAGTGGAAGAAGAATGTCCTGCAAACTTGCAAAGGATAAATAAATCAATTATACGACAATGACTATCCTATTTTAATCAAATCACCCAAAACAATCTGCTGATTCATGAATATCTCTTTCTTCCTTGTATTCTACTTACGATGTATGTGACTACAGGTATGTAAATGTATACTGTAGGTTATTAAGATATGTAATAAACTTATGTATTAAAGTGTGACAAATGTGGAATTACATGTATATGAATAATTATTACATTGAAATGAAGTCATGACACTTTTTATTCAGAAAATGTACAATGCATGCATTCATACCCTCTTGCCTTTCAGGCATGCATTGTGTTCTGCAGTAAACCTTGTCAATGCCAACACCAAGGTGCTGTCTGAGTCCTACAACTTCAAACTTCAATTGGAGTAGAATACAGGATAAGGATTGGTTGATTTATAAAGGGTATTTAAATATTTACAGCAGCTGTTCCATCAGCCATGGCATACATGAAGATAGTACATCGCGCTAGGCTTTATTCCAGGCTGAGGCTTGTGTAGATAGACACACTCTGTGCACGACTGCATTAACTCACACATGCAGACCAGGAAATGTTATTACAAGCAAGCCTGGACACATAGGCTAGGTACTGCAGTCCTAAGCCATGACATAGATAGTACAGTGTACTAGTCTTGGTCCAAGGCTGTGGAGTATGTAGGTAGACAAACTGCATGCATGGGCTCACCCATCCAGACCAAGCAATGCTATTACAAGCTAGTCTGCACACATACACGAATCAACCTATCATAAGCTTCAATTTTCAGATTTTTCATATTGTAGTTAGCCAAATATGTTTGGCAAATTATACTTTTTTGTAACACGCATTTGAAATTCATGTCTCAATATTAAAACAATGAACACTTCATTCTTTTCTTGTGTGTTTTTTATAGACAGGGAAGAGCCCAAGAGAAAATATCAGCCTTCATCCAGGCTCCAAAGGAGTTGTGATAGCAGTCTACATGTATGAGTCCATGTGGTTGAAGCCGTGTATCAGAAAGAAGCAGCCTGCACAGCCTTGAGCCTAGACTAACAGCTAGTGTGTGTGTGTGTGTGTGTGTGTGTGTGTGTGTTAAGCCTTGAGGGGCCTCTTCCATTACTACAACACACACCAAAGCTGTGAGAGATCCAACATGTGTCACGGCCAAGGCTAGGGATCAGCTACCACAATGTACGCACCCTACATTCCTACACTACATGTACACGCATACATGGGCTAATGCATTAAGTACATAGCTGTCATTGCAGCCATGTTAACTGTGTATAATACTCAACATGATTCGTGCTAACTAAAGCCAGAGAGGTCTCTGCCACCTCTCTGCTAAAACACAGACTGACATTCCCAGTGTAGAAAATGTGTGGTTGCGTCAGCTCCAGAAAGTGATTTTGAACCACATGTTTATTTACTGCACCACATGTTAAAACAGTAAGGCATTTTCATATGGGGACAAAATTTTCAATGAGTCCATGTTAAATTTTGTCCAAGTAATAAAATACCATGTTCACAATGGTATCAGTGCTGTTATCACTGACCCATGCTTTCCACAAGTGATCAGAGATATTTTTTTTAAAAAGGTGAAATTCTGCCCTTTTGAGCAGCATGTAAAAGATTTTCTTGTAACCAGCTGGAAAACACATTCACCATTCTTGTCCTTGCTCATCAACTACCATGAGATGTTTCTCAAAATTTCAACTTAATGGAAACATTCTTCCTGACTGTGTCGAACAAGTTATGACATAAGTTACACATGTTGCCAGTATTTCAGTTTTTACTGGTGGCATGCACTTTGAATTTATCAGCTCTTGCTATGACAACCCTCAGAGAAATATTGGGGTTACCCTGAGAAACCTATTGTTAGAACAAAGCTTTTAAACATGCATTAATCATCCACTGTTAATGCGCACACTCTCTCATACACACACCTCACATTCTCTGTGCATATTCTAGCAATTTCATGGGAGAGGTTGAAATTCCTGTCTACCCTTAACCCGAAGATGACCTACCACCCTCCATTCAACCCAAGTCAACTCCACTCCTCAAATAACTTTCCCTAAATCAATCATGCCCATTGGCACAAAGCTGAAATCCTCTTGTTGAATAGGTGAGAGTCTACAAGCTACTCCAATCCCCTATTCATACTGACTGTACATGAAGAGGGCTTACCCACCAAACCATCACGCCCTTAAAGAACAAAGTCTGGAGCCTCCTTTGCACCCTGCACAAATCCTGGTCAAACCCTTGTGATGAAATGAACGATGAATTGACCACAGTCAGCATCCCAGAACCATCACTTATTCAACCAAATAAGCATGTTTAAATTTGCTTCATGACTGAAGAAGTTGTACCTCTTTCCCTCTTTTTTCCATCCTTGATTTGATCTGATAAACATTGATTTTCCCCGGTAATCAAATCAGTGAGGCATGTGTCTACAAAACCAAATTTTCTTTGATATTTGTTTTCCCTCCTTCTTATAAATCATTAATTCATTAGTATCAATATGACGCTGCTCATAATCAATACTCTTAAAGAAATTAAACAAATCAGTTTTGAAGATGAATACATGTACACAACAGCTCAAAGGAATTGGCATAGGGAAGGGGAAAAGGAAGAAAGGAAAGGAGCCGCAGGTTTGAACCGCGATATATTTTGTCCAGTTCAGCATGAAACATGATGCTTTAGCCTAAAATGCATCTTGTTTCATGCGGAACTGGACAAAATATACCACGGTTTAAAACTGTGGGTCCTTCCCTTCCTTCTCTTTCCCTTTCCCTCTGCCACTTCCTTTGAGCTGTAGTGTATATCAAACCCTTTTGAACAGGAGTGAGGGTAGACTAGGAGGAATGTATGGCAGAATTAACAACTTTCTTCATCACATTGAAATCTGGGAGACTTTGATTTATGACCTAGGCCCCCCCCCCCTCCTTTACCTTCCTTCCTTTCAAGGATGATTTGATGGGATTAAGGGGATTATCTGGCTTGGTCTCTGGGTGTGGCTAAAAAGAGGGAGTCTGTGCTAATGATACCACTGGAACAGAATTAAGGCTTTCACAGACTTTAATCCCCTTCGTAATTGAATGCAGTAAAGATGGATGGAGACTGCCCAGCAATGAGATTCAAGATTCCTTTCTAAGAGGAGAATTACCCTAACTACCCAATGAAAGAACAGGTTCATTGGCTTTGATTGAAACCACTACCAGCATGAAAGGGGCAAAAAAAGAAAGAAGTACTCATGATTCCCAGACCAGCAATCATGGTAGACCCATTCTGAAAAAGCATTCGGGTCCTATTCTGATTTTGTTTTTCAACTTCAAATGAAGATACTGTCTCAAAATGATATACCTGGCCCGTTTCATAAAACCTACCATTAATGGTAGCTCTGCCATCAAAGGTAATTACCATGGTAACATAACAAATTCAAGGTTTCCGGAAACATGAATTTTTCTGCAAACTTACCATTAATGGTAGCTCTGCCATCAAAGGTAAAAGAAAAAGTGTACAATGGTAACATAACTTGAGAGCCAAACAAATTCAAGGTTTCCATCGAGGTGAAGTTTTCTGCAACAATGCGAAGTACTGGTTGTCAAACCTATGATGATGAAAGACTAGTTCTGGCATGACCCTGGGTTCTGGGATAATCACCATTTCTTTTTATTAGCTCCTAAGCTCCTTTGAAAGTTTCTTTCAAAATATCTGGCAAAGTCAAAAAAGCAGATCAGTGAAAATTAGAGCACAGTTGGGCGATTAATAACCATTGAAGTTTGACCGCTTCTTAAATTGGCAACACATGTGCTACATTGGTCAGCACATATCAGAGAGTCTGAACCAGCAGGAAGATGGCTCATCCATTTGTATAAAGACCCCCCCCTCCCCCCCCCCCACGCACACACACAGTCACACACACACACACATACATGTACACACAATTGGCAAGTCAGACTTAGTCTTACCATCACAGACATGTTTTGAGACATGTTGCAGTTGAGTCTGTGAGAGTAAGACTAGCAGTTTTGTGATAGGGATAGTTCGTTTGTAAAAAAAAAAAAAAAAAAGGCAAAGCGATCGTGAGAGCCTTTAGATGGGCGCTGAATGTTGGATAAGCTGTTGACGACCTTCACAAACATTTTCATAACAAGATTAAATTTTTATAATCTATATAAAATTTAATGATTCCCTCTATTTGTGTGGAACAAACATAACTGAAATCATCATGGCCATGGGAAACCATCCATAATGACAAATAAACTCTTTCCACCCATTTCAAACAATATTTCTAATGAATAAATGGGCACGGAATGTTGAATTGACAATAACATTACTTATTCAAGGTCATGTGTTCAATAACGGATTGTATGAGTTCATAAAAGGCACTTGTCTTCACATCACATCAAAATCAAAGACTTGCAAATACCATGGGAAGCTATCAAAGAGAGGGAAGTCATGAAAAACTGTTTGTGTGTTTAGGAAGAATTTTGAAAGACATGAACCCAGCAGAAATGACGCTGTAATAAAAACAGTTTTCATTTTTGGGCTCACACTCCTGTTCAGGTGAATTTCCAAAATGAGCATTTCACAAGCCCCACATTCCACCATTGTGTACATGTACTTGTGTAGTCTACATCAGCTCCTCAAAACTAATTGGATTTTTTAAAATGTATTTTTTATCTGTAAAATACCCCAAATAAACCATGTTCCTTATAAGCCATTGCACTGATCATTACTTCTCAGGAAAAGTTGTTCATTAATGTCTCAGAAAAAAAGCTCTTTAATGTAATTTAGTGTACTGTTCACAGGTAACCACCACCTTCTTGTATTGAATAAATAACTGCTGAGGTACGTCTGGCTTATCATCAGGCTGGTCAGGGTGCGAGAAATATTGCGAAAGTGAGAAACATCCTTAGTTACAGTAGCTAATTTTATTATTTTCATATATTGTACGTTGCATGTGCAAGAAATATTGGGAAGTTATGCAGAAGTGAGAAAATCCTTAGCTAATTCTATTATTTTCATTGTACACTGTATGTTGCAGGATAGTTTCAAGTATAAGTCTGGACCCAAGACTAGTCTAGGCTTTAGCTCAGCCTGAGGAAAGACAGACAGACAGACAGACAGACAGACAGACAGACAGACAGCAATCTAGAGGGAAATACCTTGAACTGTGCATCACATACTGGTAGATTGAGCAGTGCCTCATGTACAGGAACAGAGAGAGGGGCCCCTAAAAAACTTGTACTACTACTAATTCGAGGGCATGCATAGGCTTCAGCCTATGCCATCTCGGGTTCCATGAACATAGTTGCACCTCCAGACCTGTCTATCTATCATGGCTGTCCTGAGCTCACTAACGCTATCAAGGCCAGTGTCATTCTTTAGTAGCTAAAAAACTTGTAAAGCTCTTACTAAAGAGGTCAAGGTTGTTACATAATCATACTCATAATAGCCCCGCATGTAGTAAATCAAGAAGAATAAACCTTTCTGTGCCAGACAATTTGTTTTTTCTGTTTTTATTATAATTTTACAAAAGTGAACAAAAAAGTAAAAATCTAGTAATATCTTAAAACTACATAACAAGCATCTACATACACCCACACACACATACTTTCCCAGGGGTTTATTTACATTACAAAAAAGTTGTTAACAATGTTGAAGACAAAATATCATTACAGGAATCAGCAGGAGACCCTAACAATAGCCTGTATGAAATCTCACAGTCAAAGCTTTACAAACATTTTCAGAATAAGTGAAAAACTGTCCTTGTTTACATATGAAATACACAGTGTCTTTATTAATTCTGAGGTTCATGTAGACCTGAGGGAGAGTAAGTGAAGGGTGTGTCAGTACTCAGTAGGCATCATGGGAACGGGACCATGGACTAGAAATTAATTACCGAGCCCTCTAAAAAAGGGTACGGTAGGTTCCCACATGAGCTAAGCTAAGAAGCCAGACTTTCGCCCACCGTAGCGTGCTATAGACAATGCCATTGTGTGTAGGGCCATGGGCCATTGTTAGCTGCTAAGCTATTGACAGACTGGATCATCTGACATGGAACCAATAACTTCACAAACAGGCTGCTCGGCTCATTCAAACACCCAACCCAACCCTCTCAGTACCAGCCCCTCCACCCCTCCATGTCCTACCATTCAAGACCGACCCAAGACTCACACGAAGGGTTAAGCACACGCACAGCTCATAGAACAGAGAATGGCGTCACAATAGACGGAATTGCGACAGGTTTTAGGGTGGGACTCACACCCGCACTATAGAAGAACGTCACAGTAATGAGAACCGAGTTGTTTGACGTCAAACTTCAGCAAAGTTCAAAAACTGGCTGCATGGAAAATGTATGCTGAGGAGACCACTCCCAACAAACAAGTACATACCTGTAACTAGCAAGGCTCTGCTGGGGTAATAAAGTCCAGTCTGAATCTCTCAGTACATGTTGGCTACTTTCAAGTATTTCCTTCACAAGTTTTGGTGATATGGCAGGCAAGCCAGTACGTAGCCTAGGTCCCAGGCTGTGGTATGCATAGCCATCATTAAAAGATTTAAGTTGGATTACAAAAATCCATGCACACAGAGTCTGTTAACAACTATGTCTGGTAACAAAGACTACCAGTACACACTCTCTCTCCCCCTTGCTCCGTGTAGAGGGAGAGCAAGCAGGAAGAGGATATAGTCTGTGTTACCAGACATAGTTGTTAACAGACTCCCTTGTGTCCAGGCACTTTGTGGCCTTGAACCTAGCCTAACCTCTTTACAGCTGCACTGGTACTGACCTAGGTTCTAGTCAAGGGTACTGAATGCAGCAATACAGGTAGTTACAGGCCGTGTTGATAAACTTTTCAGAAATTTAAACGCGTTTCCAAAGGCTTTTACGAACGCGTTTCCAAACGTGTTTAAAAAAACAATGCGTTTATCAACTCCAAAGGCCTTTACGAAAGTGTTTCCAAACGCGTTTCAAAAATGGTGCGTTTATCAAGTCAAAAACCGGCCTTGTCACCGAAAACGTGGTTTAATCGCGTTTCAAAACAGCTTTGCGTTTATCTTGCTTCTTTAAAACACGTTTCTGATTTAAACGCGTTTAGGATCGTACAAATTTGCGTGTTTCAAAACAGCTTTCCAAACCCCATAATCAAAACACCTTTGCGTTTATCACTCGTTTAAACGCGTTTAAAAAAATTTAAACGCCTTTGGAAACCTTAATTCTACCAAAAAAAAAGTTGATAAACACGCCCAATGTGTACATATACCGTATGTATTTTGTTGTTTTTCTCATGAACTGCTACCACCAAATCTTATCATGAATTGCGATATGCTAGGCAAGACTAGAAATCTGCTACTGCTACACTTGTATTGTAGTGTACTTGACACCATTGTGACACAACTGGCATGGGGTTAATGTATGTCCTTTGCTATCAAAGGATTCAAAACAATTCACATGATTCATATTACGCATACAGGATCTGAGCTTCACGACAAACAAAGATAAGTGAGAAGTGAATCAATAATATTTTTCCCATTCACACCAGAACTAAACTGTCTCAACACTAAAGGTTGAACATCTCGAGAGGTTTCCACAACCAAACAATGTGTGATCTTTGCAAATATTTGTCAAATAATACAAGCCTTTCAAAACATGAAGGGGAAGAGTATTTTCTTTCCCAGAAGAAAAAAAAGGAGAAGGAGGAGAGAGGAATGTTGATGGTGGGTGTTAACAGTCGTGTCTACAAGTTAAAAGTCAGCGGGGTCACTGCCACAAGAAGACGATGAAGTTGAGTGAACTTAGCCTCCGCAATCCCATCTGGATCTGCACAGCAGCGTTCTAAGGTAGTATACATATGTGTCCCTATTGCATTTATTTAACCATATCAAGGAGTGAAATTAAAGGGCATATACTGTACTAGGAAGACAAAAAGCCTTCAAAAGGTGATCGTGAGCAATCTTCTTGTCAATGGTTTTAAATTCATGTATTGTCCATTTTTAGAAACTAACTGAAAGTTATTTGCCCTCAAATGATCCACATGTGGAGTAATTAGTGACTAAATCACAAATCCTGAAATTGTTCGGCCTGAACATTTTGAGGATTTGTGATTTAATCACTACGAACTGCAAATGTAGATCATTTGAGGGCAAATAACTTTCAGCAAGTTTCTAAAATGGACAATACGTGAATTTAAGACCATTGGCAAGAAGATTGCTAACAATTACCCTTTGAAGGCTTTTTTGCCTTCCCAGTATGCCCTTTAAACAAATTAGGGGCTAATTTTCAAGTTTGTTGCAGGGGCTCTTTACTTGTTTACAGGGTCTTGTTTGCATGTTTAGGATCCAAGCACCTTGAGCCCCCTATCTATTTGTATGCACTGACGAGTCTTTTCTTCAGAGTCTGACCTCAGCTTTCAACCCTTTTCAACCCTTTTGCGATTGTGAATTTGAGCACGGACCTACACTATGAAGTAGGGTCCATGTTTTGAGTAAACTACCCACTACTCTCCTCTTAGGGTTCATGCTCTGTATATCCTCCCACCTCCCTCATAGTCTGCTTTCAAGACTGGTGAATATATGTTTTCCCATTTCTATATTAAACAGGTCTGGCTGCAGTAGACTAATCCCTCCATAGTTTCTCTCCTGCTTGTCCAACATGATGGATGAATGAGGAATTAGTCTTGTGAGTAATAGACCTGAATAAATATGTTTATTGTTTGAGTTTAAAAATGTCCCACAGCCTGGGGGACAGGCTAACTCCCTCCTAGAACTACTGTACTGGAGATAGGAGACTGAAGACCAAGAAAAACATGGAAGAAATGTCAAGCCTCTCTGAAGGGGCAGATAAACAATAGGAGATTGGGCAAATATCAATATGTAACCATTTTGATATGAAGTAAATAGGGTCTGAGAGGGGTAGGAAAGTCCTGCCCACACACTGACACGCAGCATCAAGAGTCTGAAATGCCACCAGGTTTTGAGGGCGACTAAAAATGGATAAGATCAAGATGAAATTATTTTATGAAAATGGCTTTTCAGGCATTTTTCATTAAAAGCTTGCCAAACTAGCCATGCGATATATTGCCTAAAATGTTGAAATCAAGCAATTTTACAGTGTTGAACAATTATTGACACAAGGAAGAACTTTTAATTACATGTACTACATACACACTCAAATCATCAAAATATTATGACTTATGAGTTTTCTCCACACAGAGTTAAGAATATATCTACAATACATTTGTACCGTTATATCAGCTTTTTGTGAATTTGGACCATCTGTTTCTCCAGTATTTACCTCCATTATTGACCTGGACAAAAATACTGTCTAGATCCGACTGTAAGTGTTTGCAGAATAAGTGGCATTTCTCCGTATTCTGATATTGCCTTGCTATAGCTATGCTGTACGTTATAGTCACATGAAGGTCAGTCTACAATGAGTATCACTGGCAATAGCATGTGAGTCTTATCCCTGAAACAATGGGCGCTTGGATTGAAAAACGTCTTTGAAGATAATGCCCCCAAACACAATACACATCTGTAAACATGTGTGTATCTTGGGCCAAGTATGTACACCACATCAAAGTAAACACATGGGGCTAAGAGTGAAGAATCGGGGCTGAAGAGAACAAAGGTTATATGTACAAGGTAAATCATACCCTGTGAGCGTCTGACACTATGCCAAGACCACATATTTGATAAACTCCTAAGAAAAGCTAGGCTTAAAGGAAGTCTAACCCTTTGTAAAATACATACATTGTATGGAACTATGGGGAATAATTAATTGTTTGTGAGGGTTATTTCTCTATATTGGGGGCTCTTTTTGCATTGGAGGGGGGGGGGGTAGAAATATACCATGAGCCCTCATGTTATGTTTATATTCACAAAAAACATTGTGGTTTGCTTCTTAGACTCAGCATGATTTCCAAATGCAAAGTGCAGCTTGAATTATTTAATATTCCATCCTGCTTCAGAATCATACAGCTTTTCATAAAGTTGGCATGAGGTATTCCTGATAACAGCAGTCTTCAGAGCTTTTCACTAAGATGTACATTTTTGTATTCACAATAGTTTTATCAAATATTGCAAAGATCTGTACATAACAAACATGCCTACTTGACTGACTACATGTATGAGGTAAAAAGTCTCCCCCCCTCCCACACACACACACACACACACACACACACATATCTTACACTTTCCTAGATTAAGAATGGCTATATCCTGAAACTAGGGCTACAAAGTAAATTTTGTAACACACTGGATGTCCTTAACAGAAATGGTAATTAGGCACGGGACAGAAGCTCATGATATATCTTGTGATATCTCCCATGCATGACATATCTGGTGATATCTCCCAGGCGCTATTGTTGTGGTAAGGTAAAGATCTGGGTCTTCAATCAGATTAATCACTAGCCTAGGTCCAAGGATGCGGGCATCATATTTTCCTACTCTTCACTGCAAACAACTAAGTCTGAACGGGTAGACTAGCCTGGTTTAGCTCTTGTTCTCAGCCTGTGTGCTTATTCTTGATGTATCCAGACTTAGTTTGTGATTGCAGCACCATTGGTAGAGGAAAGGGCCATAATCCACAGATCTCACAGGCTGGAACCAAGACTAGCAGAGGACAAGGTACAATCCCTTCACCCACCAGTTTTCAGTGTGCAAGGACGGGTCACTCAACCCATTCTTGAGTCCTAAGAAGAAATATTACATAAGAGATGAGATAGTCTCATCACTATTTTTATCACATCGTAAAAATTGAAGGTACATGTTCATATGTACAATACAATGTGTGCATGTTAGAAGGCGGGGTGGGAGGGATGGGGGGATGGAGGGGGGGGGGGGTACTCCTACTATATTGTGATAGGTACACATGCACAGTTTAAAATGAGTACAGTGAAACCTGTCTACAGTGGCCACCCAAGGGAAACAAAAATTGTGGCCTTTATAGACAGGTGGCTGCTACAGACAGGTTCATTAACACATGATCTCTCTCCGGGGGAATTATTTTAGTGGCCACTATAGACAGGTTGGCTGCTATAGACAGGTGGCCGCTACGACAGGTTTGACTGTAATTGAGTAATATGATGCAATGCACATGTAATGCAAAGTGAGGGGAGAGGAAGGGAGGAGGGGGGGTTGGGGGGGGGGTATATAGTGATAGGTACAGTACACAATTCAAAATCAATCATTGAGTAATGCGATGCAATGTAATGCAAAGCGTCCTTCCGCCAGCTGATATTATTCCTTCTGCAGTAAAGCAGGCCATTACATGTGGGCTCACTATCTTCGGTAATATTCTATCGATTGATCCAGTGAAAGACAAAGATAATAGAGCAGTAAACAATAAGCGGCCGGCCATTCTTTATACTTCCTAACCAAGAGAGACCGTGACGTCAGCTGTTACACGGCCAGGCCAAATCCATCGCCCCGTTTTTTTAAACACCATGTTTACACTTCGAATCATGATGACGTCCGTCATCAAAAAGGGGCTGAAATTAACCAACTTTGGCGACAGCTGTTTTGTGCAGATGAAATATTTAATTTTGGATCAATTACAAGCTCCACTCCCCGTTATAACGCGAGTGTTATTGAGACCAAGGTTGGCAACCGACACACACCACACATGGGTGAAGGCATACATGTAGTTCCCACACTCATTATGAATGCATTATGGCCACACACAATATACACATCAAATAAATGAAGATCTTTAGTACATAAAGGATTCTTAACCACCTAAGATTTGAGATTTGTCTGATCTGAGCAAAATCCTAGTAATTCCCATGATGCGCCAATCAAAAAGTATGTGGACACACTATATGAACTTGGTCTTTTGTTACGCAGACAAAATTTAAAAACGGCCCGTCCCTTTTACAAACATCTACAAACTTCATGAAAATGTGTACATATTTAGCACGTATCTTTGGGATACCACCTGTGAAATTCTAAGGTCAGAGGTACTATAACTTCTGTACAATAAAGGAAAAGCTAACTGGTGTTCACTGCGATTTGACTATTTTCGAGATACGAAAAAAGAAAGCTCGATCAATTATCAAAGATTATTTCCTCAAACTGGGATATTACGCTTTGTCGATTCCAGGGAAAGGTTATATAGCCACTCTCTCTCAAACTGATGAGAAAGTCAGGGAACTTTCAGAATTAGGTCTGCAAAAGGGACGGGCTACCTTTAAAAGGATCCCTTTTCTACATGACAAACAACCATGTTCAAAGTTACATAGGAGGGAGGGGTATTTTAATGAACTACCATTCACAAAATGCACTTATTTGGCTTTTTATATTCTCGTACATTTTTGCATGTGTACCAGTATGTAAAGCCCACAATGTTTTTCTTTTAAATGCTATCTCTATTCTGAGCTTAATGGAGTCATATCTGTAGTTTTGAGAAGAAAATGAGTGTTTGGTGGAAGTGGAGATAAAGAGCCCTTATCAGATAACAGCCCTGAACAATGTGTTTCCATTTTGTCAGCTGTGCCGATACATTACTAACATACAAAAGCTGCAATAAGAACAAAAAAGGAGACCCCACTTCCCTGTATGCTATATCTACATGTATTATGTAGTCACAAACTCTGTGGGTATTTTTTTTTAAGAATAATAAATAAGAATAACAACAATATTCCCCCTCCCAAACCCTTCCCTACATAAGTTGGCATCTTCATTCATTTCTACTCTCTCTATATTTTTGCAAATCTGTTTTTCTCACTCTTTCTCTAGTACATGCTGTATACAGACTAGCTAATAAATCAGGTTACACGTGGTAACAACAATATTGCCCTCCCAAACCCTTCCCTACATAAGTTTGGCATCTTCATTTATTTCTACTCTCTCTATATTTTTGCAAGCTAATAAAACAGGTTACTATGATCTAGTTCATACAATCAATGACACCCAGACTTAATGATTCAAATGAGTTACAAAAGGAAAGGCCAGAGTCTGAAGTGAGGCCCACTCAATAGGATAGAATCCAAAGAAAAGAAAAAAGCAAAGCTAAAACGGACAGACCATACAGTGTACATAGAGAATAACTAGCCAGCCAACCACTCCACATAGCCTGGTTTCCAGGCTTTTAGGCATTTCTAAACCAAACTCTTTAACAAAGGAGTCTGGTTGTAGGAGACTAATCCTTCTTAATTCCTTCTCCAGCTCCTGCAATAGACTGAAGAAAGAGGAAGATGATATCGTGACTGGTCTTGGGGTATTCGATTTTTTAGAAGTTTGGATCAGAAATGTCCGACAGGCTGGAGACCAGACTAACTGCAAGCCTATGCAATCCAACAGACAGGACAAGAGGGGCTTCACGCACTGGTGAAAAACTCATCACGACCTCTATGTTTGCGTGTCAACACACACACAAGAGGGTGTGGTGCCACCCCTGCTACCAGGTCCAGGGGAAAGCCTCTGCCCCTCTCCACTGAATGGGGTGCTTATAGAGGGTACCCACTTCCCACCCCTCTGCCTCAAAACCAAACAACTGGGTATTGTTAATACCATGATGAAAGTAAATGCTGAATGTATAATGCCCCACTTGACTTCAATAATGCCATGGGAAAACACTCAAACATTCACTCACTCACTCACATGCAAAGGGTAAAGTGAATCCTAGTACCCGGAAAGGGGGGGGGGGGGGGGGGCAGACAGAGAGTAAGAGGGATAGAAGGAGAGAGAAAGGAGAAACAGATGGGAGAAGAGAGAAAGAAGAGAGAAATGGAGAGGGGAAAAATATGACAAAGAGAGGGACAGAGAGAGAAGAAGATATGGAAACAGAGAGATACATCGAAGCACAGAGAGAGAGAGAGAGATAGGGGGGGGGGGGGAGAAAGGGGAGAAAGGGAGAAGGGGAGAAAGGGAGTGAGAGAGAGAGATACAGAAATAAATCAGAGAGATTAAACTTATTGTTGCTACGCATGCACACTGTACAGTATAAGAACACCAATATTCTGTATCATAGTCCTATTTCAAATTACATGTAAAACAAAATAAATCAAAAAAGCTCACACAAATTCACAACCATGAATCTGCAGCAATTAGTGAGAAACTGAAATACAAATACTTCGACGTTAATTACACTTTCCTGTATTTGATGTCACACTATTGGCAACTTCTCAAAACAAGAACTTATCTCTAGCAATAAAGCTTAGCCGTGAAATTTATCTCTCATTTACACTGTGTGTACACAATCAATGGCATTTTAGTAATCAAGTTCCATCGTAGATAGACTATTTGGTTCTAATGTATTTTAAGAAGCTGACTATAAAGGGAAATATTCAATAGCACAATGCATTCCAGGTAAAGGTCACTTGATGATTGTTCCCTAATTATGTCAATCACCAGTTTCACTTTCAACCGTTTTTGAACAATGATGAAAACTAAAGCTATAAATCGCAATATGATCTGTACATAATATGATTTAATTGTGGGCTTTATTTAGTAGGGACCTACTGTATTAGTCGGAGTAAATCAAACTAGTGTATAGCACTGGCAAATAATTGCTTTCACTTTGATCAAGCAAACATGTGGGAACTACTTATGATGTCTGATGACTCTGACGTCACAATATAAACGTCAAAACATAAACACAACAATCCATGCTGCGCAAAAAAGTGTGCAATAAACCCTATGATTCAAATCAAGTCATCACAGGGGCTTTGGGGGGGGGGGGCTACTTCGCCCAGAGCCCCCTTTTTAGTTCTTCCAATGTCACATATCAGTACATGAATACTGCTCAGGATGTACGGCCAACCATCTGTTATAACTTAAGTCGAACTTGAAGTAAATGTACATGTGCATTACAATACAAGCCAGCCATTCATCTATGAACAAGAACATCTTTCTTCAAACGACATGTATGAAAATTCAAGCAAGCAATCATACAAAATTGAGACAAGCCACCAACTCATATCCTGCAGGTACATGTATACTATTGTAGACTAGGCATAAGGCTAGGATTGTGTCCTGTGGCTATAGCTGAAAGTTGTGGGAAAATCAGTTTTTTTATAAGAATACATAAAAGGAGAGAGTAGAAGACAGATGGGTGATACCACATTCCCCAGGGGTCTTCAGCGCTGAACTCTGTGACCCAAATAAAACTAACTTAGGTAATGGAAGCCAGATCAAAAATCCCTGCTGGGCCAAACTTCTCACAAATAGGAGAGTGAGAGTCACAAACTCACTTAGCCTGCTTCCAGGCTGTTCGGCATTAAATTGAAACCAAATAATTCAACAAATGGGTCTGGCTGCTTTAGACTAATACGGTAATCATTCTCAATTACTTCTCGAGCTTCCACTGATAACATGGACTAAGAGGAGAATGATTCAGTCACGATTCTTAAAATATTAGCCTCTATTTTTCACTTTGTCCAATAGCCTGAAAGCGAGGCGATTCCAAACTCACAAGGGGGGAGTTGGGGGGGAGGGGGGCAGTGACAGGAGCTAAATTAGATGGGATCCCACTGGGGTATCCAGCAGGGTGAAGTAGCTCGAGTCACTCCAGTTTTAACACCCTTACCAAGAGAACAAGACAAAAGTGCACTGTAACTTTTTCAAACCCCCTAGGGATGCTTTACCCCATCAATTCTAAATGTTATTGAACATGTTTTCCTCAATCAATAGAATAATAATGCATGAATAAGCACTATTTAAGCAAATCCTTTTTGCTGATTTTTAAGTTGGAAATACTTGGGCTGGGCACCAAAAAAAAGCCATTGCACTTTATTCGCTGCCACGATTTGTTTGTGTTTGTGTAACAAATAAAAGTCGATCCTAATCCTTTCCTATTCAGCATTCAGCAGTATGTGGGCACCTCCCAAAACCATTCTACCAATTTCAATAGAAGATCGTGTATGATTACATAGGTACCTTTAATGTTGAGGTTAGTAATATCTCTGCGACATTCCACATACATGGTACATAAGTTTTCATGAAGTGTATTGTAAGTGATATTTACCCCCCCCCCCCCCCCTCCCCCAAGCCTCTCCAGTCCAAGGTTTCTTTTCATCACTGCTGCGCAGGAATAAAATCCTTTACTTGCCAGCAGTGACTGCCAACCACCATTACAATGTCATTTCAGAGTTATCAGTATTTTGTTTTGGCTTGACGTGACCAGTTTTAAATGGTGGGCTTTTATTGAGCTTAGACTTGCAAAGGTTTCAAACATAAAATGAAAGATTTTGAAAGCTTTGTTGCTTGGGTAACAAGATTCACTTAAGACTGCTGACAATCTGCCAAGAAAAAAGAACTTGCTCTAATAAACTAATTCGTACAACCATGCATGTTGGGAGTAGCTACTATGGAGCATTCTGAATGTTGACATCTGACAAAAAGTCTGTGAATCAAGACTAGTGGGTTTGGGAGGCAGAGGAAGTTGTGCAGGCAGACGGTAGAAAATGCCAAGGTCAGAAAGTTCAACAGACTGGATGGATCAGAACCAGTCAATCATTGCTACCCCACCCCCCCCCCCCCCACACACACACACACACAAACACACATACACACACCATCAAACAAACAAACAAATATTTGCTGTGATTCAAAGGTACAATGCATATATACAAAACTTTGCCTCCAGTATGTATAATAAGTGTGGGACAATATACAAATAGCATATCCCGTGACAAACAGAGAAATGTGACAGGTTCCTTCTGGCTTACACTAAAGATTGAAACACTTTTCATTTTAATCAATTATTATCATTTTGATAAATTTGTTGGATGAAAGAGGATTCAAGGTTCACAGAAAAGACACATACCTGTGCAACTACAATAAGGACTATAGTTCATAGACAAGTGGAAATGTGAAATAAGTATTATCTTTTTCTTCCTTCTTCCTTCAAAGTGCTGCTTCAGTTTACTGAAGAATGAAGAATACCACACTGTGACTACGTTTGGCCGGTGCAGACATTTATGTGCAGTATGCAAGTAAAAAGTAGTAACTTGAGATTATATCTTAGAATGTAAGACAGTAAAAAACACCTATTTGAGGGGTTTTTTGTTGACATGTTTTAGCTCTGTTTGGGATAATCAAAATGTCCCAGATGTCCTCACAAAAATCCCCCTATATAATGATTGTGTACAAGCTGTCTGTATCATTTTTATATTAATTTTATGTCAATTTTCTTCTACGGTTGGCTATCTCTCAAGTGTTTATATCACACAATTTGTACATATCCTGGAATTCATAAAATTCACATATATTTCAGAAAGTTCTACAGATGACTTGGCGGCGCTGATGCACTTTGGTATCCCACTAATTTTATGAATTTTAACCCTAATCTTGACAAAAAAAGTGATTTCTACGCAACTTTCTGCCTACGACAATCAGTATTGCAGCGTTCCCATTGCATACATTATAAATGTGGGATGCATAAGCACTGACTTGGCATGTGGTTATTGAAATGGGCATACATTTCCTTGTTCATTTAATCAAAATAAATCTACATTTCAAAGAAATTTGAATGAATATGCAAGTGCAAACCATATATCCTGAACCACACCTAAGTGTAAAAAGTACAACTTAAATTGAACCGTTTTGAAGGCACAACAATACATTTACAGACACACATATGTCATGGGAATTCTGTACTTTCTGTACTTGGTATGGTAACGCATTCATAAAAATACCGGTACTGGCATACCAACAGTGGGCGCGACAATAGAATACAACCGACTTTCATTCAACCCACCCCATTCAAAAGCATTCACCGAGGGAGAGAGGTTTAGTTAGCCGTAGGGTCCGGTATAGATGTATAAATCACATGTCTCCCGCACGCTCAGCGCCCATCCCACCCCGAAAACAGCTGACTTCAGCTTGCTCGGTGCGACGTGCGTTATGAATGGAACGCGCAGGCCGCGGAATGCTGTACCGTCGCACCAGATGGTACGGTAATTCTACCAAGAATATGACAGGAAAATCGTAATTTTGGCCACTTCTCATTACGTTTGGGGGCTCAAACTGCACATGTTGACAAATGAATATAATGTCTACGGATATAATTGTATAATCAATTGGGTCATTTCAATTTAAGGGCTATTTTGTGGTAAATTGAGTCGTGGATCAAAACCAAAATGCTATCATCATCAATCATACTCATGAATCATGCAAAGTTGATATGAACTGTCGTTACATACCACATTATGGAAGACGTCCGAGTCCAAAATATACTTGAAATCGCTCTCCGCTCCCTCAAAGCCCCTTGCTTCACCCAAGAAGTCATCCATGGCGTTGGTTTTGGGCCGTAGTCAGGGACGGTCCGGTCAGAATTGGGGGAAATCTGTCAGATAGCCGAAGCGAAGGCGAACCGCTTGCTCAGCCGTTGTGCTTCCGTTCTTGCGAGCTTCAACGAACAAACTGCTGTCCAAACAGAATTTACACAGCGCATGCAGCGGCGGCGCTACCAGTGCGAGCTAGCTAGCTAGCGATATCGGGCTTCGGGCGGCGGTGATTTCGTGAACGTACCGCACATGTGTTGCACGCTTGCACAACCCCGGGGTCAAATCATATGACCTCTGCGCTGCTGCTTCGCTGGTGCCTCTTCACCGCGGTTGCATCATAACAAAATAGTTCTCAAATTTCTGGAAAATATTCGAGTTTTCTTAGGGAATCAACCTTCTAGCTATCTTTTAGTATTTGTATGAAACAATTATTCCGGTTTTATTTTCTCTGCTTCTAGAGTAATCGACAAATGAAGTAAGATCATAAACACTTGTGAAACATGCCGCGGAGACAGAAATTGCATAGTAAATGAGATACGCTCTCTGAGCGCCACGTCTGGCAAGTTTCGGCCCTTTCGTCCAATCAGCGCAAATATATTTGACTGCGGCTCGCTGAATCATGAATATACATTAGATAGTGGGCGGGTTCCAGCGTGGAGGTTAGTAAAAAGCACGTGTAGTTTGTAAACAACGCTGTATAGTGGTAGTGTTCACGAGTGATGATACATGCGTGCACCGTTGGAAAATAACAACGGAACAATAACACGTATCTAAGAATGACTAACAGTAATAAATTATTCACGAAATTATTTCAAAAATTGTGCATGAAAAGTAAATGTTAAAAACATTGAAAAGACGAATATACGCTGGCAGTAATGACACTCAATGCAAGCAGTTGTTGATGTGAATTTCCTAAATAGCTTACTACAAAATTGTTGTTTGCATGGTTTGTCAATTTGTATGAAAATATGTTTCCTCTCTCAGAAATACAACGTTTGAATATAAGAACGTCGTGAAAATGACAACAAAGGAATGATTACATACAAATTTTGATAAAGAAGAGAAAATATATGATGGGAACTTTTTCTAAGCTAATAAATATATGTTTCCGGAAGTGCACTCAAAGATGACCTATATTGATATAAAAAACGTAACTTCATATGGAATGAAATCCATATAAAATCCATATGAAATGCCTCCATAGAAATACATGTAACATTAAAAATATAATTAAATCAGTTCATAAAAAGACAGAGGATGAAAAGGAGAGTTGAATGAATTTGTTATGTATGTTATTTGAAATATTTGCCCTCATTATGTCTATTGTTTGTTTATCTAAAAATGTGGAAATCAATATGAATACCTTGCTGTATTCTTATCATCACACGGGCTAGCAATGAGAAAACATGACACTTGATGCATCTTTTATTTGAAATATATTTTATTTTGCCACACTCTGCTTCAAGTCACATGTCATGGCCACAACACGCCATAATCTGTACATGCCCGGGATTGATGCTAACATACTTGTACATGCATGCCGCACACTGTGTTTAACCCTCTCAGTACCAGAGTCCCGTCGCATAAGAACCTACCATTAACGGTAACTCTATTATCAATAGTAACTATCATGGTAACACCGCTCAACAGCTTATCAAATTCAAGGTTTCCATAGAAGCTGCCATTGGTGGCAAAGTTACCATTAATGGTAAGTTTTATGCAACAGGTCCCAGGCCTCAAAAACTCCATGGACTTACTACCCATCCCCATGTCAATGATAACGAGAGGGCTACAGCGAGGAACACAATTAGGGTTGAGTTTGCAGAGGGTCATACTCAAAATGGCACATGCATAACGTCGGGAATGTGCATCTGTTCCCAAAATATAAATCAATGTGAATATCCACTTTTTATCCACTCTATCTAGCACCCGTAAAAAGTCATTTCTACAATCGAGAAGCTCACACATTTATTTCACTTTATTTCTATAAACCTTAGTAATCATGTTGTTTTTTTTGCCTCGTCATTTCAATCGTGTGTATAAACACTTGATCTTGATCACTTGGCAATGTCTCATTTCTGCACCTGGCATTAGACATGTAAACAAAATTATAACTGGGTGTTTTCACACATCTCCCAACAGAAAAAAAAAAATACTTAGGTCATGTTGCCTACAGGTTTTCAACTATTGTAACTTGATTACCATAGATGGTAACTGCCATATCAACAGCATTAAAGCTCAAAGCCCATATTTACCACTAATGGTACGAACAACAATTTTGAAAATGTAGATGTAACAGGCCGGGTCCTGGTATTTTCTAATCGGGTACTCTACCCCGATCTGAACTTACACGGGCAAAATCAGTGCATATTTTTTTCTAATCGGAAAGGTTAAAAGAGCCTACTATGACTGGTTCAGTGGGAGTTAATTAGACGCTTAAACTGACCTACAGATAGCTCCACAGATAGGAGATGCCTGCCTCTTAAAAAGCACAACCAGCTAATCCTTCTTAATGACCAGTGAGCTGACCACTCCGGACAAAGGACACTTCTGGACGCTCAGAAAAAGAGTTTTGAAAGGGAAGGAAGTGCCTTTCCCAGGCCGTTTACTGGCTGAACAATACAAGCTTTCAACGTGATGGTACAGATTAGGGTGGGGAAGTAAATCTAGCTCACGCCTTACCTCTGAGAGAAATAAGACCAAATGACATTAACATTACCAATGGGCTAACATTACCATGAATCTGAGCCAAAATCATGATTACTGGTACGCGTATATATCAATCACGGTTAAGGCCTTTTCTGTTTCTGCATTCAAGCTTTGAAATGGGGTCCCTTTGTTATTCACACTGATAATTCTAGACACATTTACAACCTACCTCAAGACGTTTTTGCTTTCTTCAGTTTTATATTGATAAATAATGTTCAACAACTCTGTGTCTCAGGAGAGTGTAACTAGAGGGATGGTGCGTTACAAATGCTTTATATCCTTACTGGTAAAAACCTTGGAGGTAGCTTCAAGTAAAGAATGTGTACAGATATCACCCTGGCAGGATGACATTAGGACTACAGAACAGTCGTTTTCTATCAGGCTAACCTCTCTGAAAGAATACTCAAACCCTCACCATCTCTATTCTACAATCTTGCTCTTCTCACTCGCCCTCTGAGCAACATTTTTCAGAGGTTTTTCAGAAAGAATTTGTGTTGTATAAGCCTTCCTATACACGATTGGCAAGTAAGCCCAAGGGTGCACCTTGGTCAGCCTTATTATGTCATCTTATGTGGGGACCCCACTGCCGATCAAGCCCAACATGTTAACATTTTCAGGTAGGTAGCCGATGCAATGCCAGGCAAGTTAAACCATGCTGATCACGCCTGAGCGAACAGGAAAATATTTAGTCCTTTTGTGCATTATGTGAACTCACATATTATTTTTCTCCCCAATATCCACAAAGTGAGAAACAAGACGTGTTAATTAAACCAATAATGGATTTGTGTATATTTATCACACACATCAACAACGAACATATAGATAGAGCCTGTACGCTGTGTATTAACAATGAATATTGGAAGACTATGTTTAAAGTACAGTATCTTCAAGATGCTTTCCTATCACCGGTAGACATCTATATACTTAACAACCGCCAAGTTCATGACATGACAAACACTGAACATGTCAACAATAACAAGGATGTGGTCATTATTTACTCTACACTTAAATTGTCCTCGGAAATCCTTGTGGTATTGAGCTAGTAAATAAATCAAAGGGCAATGTTGCTTCACCTCAAACTAAATCATAGAGACTGATATGGGTTAGGACTTTTACCAAACAATTTTCAACAGGAACTTGGGAAGAAAAAAAGCCTTCAAATAGTGATCATGAGCAATCTTCTTGCCAATGGTCTTAAGTTCATGTATTGTCCATTTTAGAGCCTTGCTGAATGTTATTTGCCTTCAAATGATCCACATTTGGAGAGATTAGTGATTTAATCACATATCCTCCAAATGTTCGGGCCGAACAACTTGAGAATTTGTGATTTAATCACTAATTATTCCAAATGTGGATCATATGAGGGCAAATAACTTTCACCAAGGCTCTAAAATGGACAATACATTAATTTAAGACCATTGGCAAGAAGATTGCACACGATCAACTTTTGAAGGCTTTTCTGTCTTCCCAGTACAGTATATGCCCTTTAACAGTGTCATGTATGAGGGATAATATGCTACCAGTTATTGGCAGTCAGTTAGAAGGAAGTTGAGAAGGATGAAGGCTACAGATTAGTATTGAGGCCTTTATCAACAAAGTTTAATAAAAGAGTCAAAAGTAAGCTGAAGTTTATTTTTATGAAGTGCTTCTCTTAGAACAAACTCTTACTCAAGGCTCTAGACCAAGAAAACAGTAGTTCCGAATTACATGTCCCATTTCTCCTGAGTTGTCACCATTTATATCTACCGAATGTACAAGTTTGTATCAACACCAACTTGTCATTATGGTAAAGAAGTCCACTGTAAAACCTATGACCCTGTTGCATAAATATTTTCAATTGTTTTAACTTACCATGAATGATAACTACCATGGTAGCAGCCAATGGGTTTCCAGCTTTACATGCTATGGTAATTACCATCAATGTTGAGTTACAATAGTTTAAAACATATACGCAACATGGCCCAGGTTGAGGTATTTGTATGTCAGCCATGTGATGGTACTTAAAAACGTAAAAACGTTAAAACAATGGAGCGCAATTCGGTCATGAGCATGGGTTCCATATTAGTTTGATGTTGTGAAAACACGAAGGAATCTCTTTAAACTCATAATGTACTGTATACGCCATATATTTCATTTTTTTTTTCATGAATTTCGCGAATCTGGACTATTTGCGAATTTATGAATACGACGTACTCAAGCACATGTACTACTAGTACTAGTACTCCACGTTCGCGAATTTAACCACTCGCAAAATTGTCGGGAAGTCCTGATTCGCGAAAAATTAGACTCGCGAAACATATGGCGATACAGTAAGAGCTGGCAGCCAAACGGCAAATAAAGGCCTTACCTCAACATCTCTCATGTAGTTTTTATCTCTTGTTGATTATTCATCAATGGTGGGTATGCAATGATATCTAGGGTGGTGTGGAGTGCTCACCTTTGAGCGATGTTGAATGCAATTTTCTCAACAGAGTAAACAACTGTCAGAGATTTCATGGCCATGCCCCTCGGCTGCCAGATTACTACCTACTCGTTACCTTTTAACTGTTTATTACAACAGGGCCCTGTTGCAGAAAACTTACCATTGATGGTAACTATGCTATCAATGGCAACTGCTATGGAAACCTTAAATTTGATTGGCTGTTGAGCGATGTTACCATGGTAGTTACCATAGATGACAGTTACCATTAATGGTATGTTTTATGGAACAGAGCCCAGGACATGCAGAATGAGGTACAGCCAAATCTTTCGCCTACCTCCTTCATAAAAGAAATCTCTTGTCTGTGGTAACTGTACAGAGACTGTACTATCAAATATATTCAAGAATACTGTAAATATTATAAAGGGGCTGGGCATAAAATCAAAGGAGTTTTTTTATAGCAGAAACCCGGAACACTCACCATTTTTATAATCCAGAAAAATTACCATTTTTGTACCACATTGCCAATTCCTGGGCCCTGCTGCATAAAATTTGCAATTGATGGTAACTCCATCATAGTGTCATCATTGGTAACTACCATGGTAACAGCGCTCGACAGGAAATTAAATTCAAGGTTTCCATAGGAGTTGCCATTGGCAGCAGAGTTACCATCAATGGTAAGTTTTATACAACAGGGCCCTGGTACAAAATAGGCCCTGGAAAACCACCATCAGCCGATTGCCTGTTTAGGTGAAGATCCATATTCTTAATGAATATTCATATTCTAAGAGCTTTGGCACATATTTGAGCTTGCAATATGCACACAAACACACACAAATGGTAAATCTACCAATGATTACCAAACATTAACATCATAAAAAATGACATCACACACTGAAGAACATGTATCTCAAATTCACATTTCTACATTTAAATACACATACACTACTGGGCCCTGTTGCATAAAACTTACCACTGATGGTAACTTCTATGGACATTTTGAATTTGATTGGCTGTCAAGATGTGTTGCCATGGTAGTTACCATTGATGGCAGAGTTACCATTAATGGTACATTTTATGCAAAGGGGCCCTGGACATACTCGGCTCATTCATAGCACACACCTGTAAAGAGACAATTCAATTGAACAAGCCCACTCTAGATTACACAGCAAATACTATCTCCAATCTACTCCAAGACAGCATCACCAACTACTTGACCCTTCTTCCCAAAGAATGTAAAACCGGTAAATTTCTTGCGAATTAATTTCTGCGGCACATCACACCTACAACATATTTACAGGATGTTATTCTCAAACACAAGAAATACTTGTCACAACAAAAAATCCAACCTCAGCATTAAAATCATCAACAAAGCACTTTCATGAACATTTAACGCCACAAAAAAGCTGATGCAATGCATCACAGCATGAAACACGTACAAAAGTTGAATGCCAGTACTAGTACCTCAGGAATCCCTGATAGACTTGTGTGTCTAGCCTGCAAAGGATAACAGGATGGTTTTCAATTTGCCATGATATTAAATTTGTGCTTACTCTATGTTGCACAAAAAGTGCAAAAAATTAAATGTCGCACAAAAATTACCGGTTTTACAGTAATCAAGTGATGGCACGAGAAAAGCGCGTCCATAAATCATACTGGCCACAATTCCGTTTTTTCACTGGATCTCTGTTCACTGGAGATCTGATTTTGCATTTCAGGGCCCAGACAAAATTCCTCTTTGGATGCAAAGGTGAAGGAAAAAAAATAATCCATTTTCATTTGAAAGTACACGCATACGTTGCACATTTATGGTGGAGTATTTGGGTATCAGGGCCATGTTGTGTATAGGTTTTCAATTGTTGTAACTTACCATCAATGGTAACTACCATGGCAACAGATACCATAATGAGATCTCATTGGCTGTTGCCATGGTAGTTACAATAATTGAAACATATATGCAACATGGCCCTGGTTTCACTTTAATAATTTATAAGAAAATTACAAAATACATCTTTGAACATACATAAGCACTCTCGAGAAAAGGTTACGTATCAACTTTTAAATATCAATATTTTCTTATTTTAAATATACATGTAAAAAATCCTAAAAAGTTTATAATCCAGCACAAGACACATAAGGCTGTATCGAAATAAAAATTACACATATAAATATGAAGTAAAATAAATACATATGAAAAATCATGAGTGAATAGGCAAAATTTCAGATAACTACATAACATACCAGTGAAATATGTTAATAAAATCAGAAAAAATATCACAACATATTTCATATATATTCATAGGAATTTCTAATATAATACTGATGTAATTTCCATGCAACTTACTATATAAATTTTATTCCCAAACTTTCAAAATTACGGCAAGGACTTACACAGGAAAATTTGTATATTTCTCTATTCATTTCCTGAATATTCTATTGGGCTTTTTGTTTAAAAACTCTCTAATCTTGCATATCCAACAATATTTCTCCTACATTCTCAATCTCATCACTCTTTCGAACTGCAAGTATATTCTCAACAATAATCTCTACTGTCTAATTCTCACCCATGCCCCTCCCCTGTCCCTGTTTTTTTCTCTCTTTCCTTTTTCTCATACTAGCTTCCTCTATCCCTTTACCCACATCTGTATCTCCCAGTGTCTATCTATCTATCTCTCTACCCATCTATCACTCATTTATTCTCTCCTTCTACCTCTCTCCCTATTCCTAACTTCTGATTTGGACTTGGGCGGGTGGACCATTTTAGAGAGTATTTCCGCGTAAAAGGGCCCAAGCACGGCCCGGATGTGGACCATCAGTCGCTCTCTCTCTCTCTCTCTCTACTTCTAGCTCTATTCTTTCTGTCTAACTATCCATCCATCTATCTATCTATCTATCTATCTCCTTTCATTCCTTCTCTGTCTCCACACATCGCTCTCTCTCTCTCCTTCTTCCCCTCTCATGACATGGTCTCGGGCGGCTGGACCATCTTGGAGAGTATTTCTGCGTAAAAGGGCCCAAACACAACCCAGTTGTGGACTACCAATCTTTCTCTACTTCTAGCTCTATTCAACTATCTATCTATCCATTGATCTATCACTACTTCTCTGTTTCTACCCATCCCTCTCTCCTTCTTCCCCCCTCATGACGTGGTCTCGGGCGGCTGGACCATCTTGGAGAGTATTTCCACGTAGAAGGACCCAAACACTACCAGTTGTGGACTACCAATCTTTCTCTACTTCTAGCTCTATTCACCTATCTATCTATCTATCTATCTATCCATTGATCTATCACTACCTCTCTGTCTCTACCCATCCCTCTCTACTTCTCCCCCCCTCATGACGTGGTCTCAGGCGGCTGGACTATCTTGGAGAGTATTTCTGCGTAGAAGGGCCCAAACACGGCCCGGTTGTGGACTACCAATCTTTCTCTTCTTCTAGCTCTATTCAACTATCTATCTATCTATTTACCCATTGATCTATCACTACCTCTCTGTCTCTACCCATCCCTCTCTCCTTCTTCCCCCCTCATGACGTGGTCTCGGGCGGCTGGACCATCTTGGAGAGTATTTCCGCGTAGAAGGGCCCAAACACGACCCCACTGTGAACTACCAATCTTTCTCTACTTCTAGCTCTATTCAACTATCTATCTATCTATCTATCTATTGATCTGTAACTACTTCTCTGTCTCTACCCATCCCTCTCTCCTTCTTCCCCCCTCATGACGTGGTCTCAGGCGGCTGGACCATCTTGGAATATATTTCCGCCTAGAAGGACCCAAACACGACCCCATTGTGGACTACCAATCTTTCTCTTCTTCTTGCTCTATCCACCTATCTATCTATCTATCTATTGATCTATAACTACTTCTCTGTCTCTACCCATCCCTCTCTCCTTCTTCCCCCCTCATGACGTGGTCTCGGGCGGCTGGACCATCTTGGAGAGTATTTCCGCGTAAAAGGGCCCAAACACGGCCCGGTTGTGGACCACAAGCCTGACGAAGGCCTTGGTGGTGTCGACCAGCTGGCTCTGCATGGTGGTCAGGCCCGGGGGAATGTTTGCAGACGGGTCGAAGCGAGACGGTGCAGCGATGGCGGACACCAGGAAACCTCGTATCCTGGAGTCTGTCAAGTCGACGCACAGAAAAGAAGTGATTTTAGTATTAACCCTTTCATTTTCAGGCAAATGTAGCCATAGGATTTGTGTGTACTAGCAGATACCCGTTACATATAAACAACATCATGCGCAGGAAGTGCACGTATGTAATCATTGCTATTCATCCAATTTGTCCCTTACGATCATCAAATAGGCAAATTTATGCAAATTCTATTTAGGTATACTACAAACAGGCGAAAAGCACATACGCCAAGCTGCACAGGAACGATCGGCCATAAATAAAGGAGTTATGCAGGTCAAACAGTTTTAATTATGCAACAATATATACCCCCCAAAAATAAACCCCTTAAGGAAAATCCAGGAGCACTTGACTATGGTTGGAAAATAAATGATATCTTCAATGAGTGGAAATCCACAGAGAGAAATGATTTCAAATAAACAGAGGGACACGCAACTTTAGTCAAATTATAGTAAGGATTACTTGGGCATTAATTCAAGTGACACATAGGCGTTAGAAGAGAGCTTGAGCTAGAAGGCAGTGCATGCATGATTAACAGACTGCCACTTAGGATAAGGGATTTCATCTCCATGGTGTATTCTCTGACTGCCTTGTATCTAACAATATACAGCACAGCACAGATCCCTATCACAACATAACCCTGCCAATAGAGGGCAGCATACCATAATGTTTAATGAATCAGTTCAATTAATTCTTGATCTATAAACATCAATAACTCAAACTGAGTGATTGGTTACTTGCTTCCTTTTGTCACGGTACGTTCATCAGTTCAATTAATTCTTGATCTATAAACATCAATAACTCAAACTGAGTTATTGGTTACTTGCTTCCTTTTGTCACAGTACGTACATCAGTTCAATTAATTCTTGATCTACAAACATCAATAACTCAAACTGAGTGATTGGTTACTTGCTTCCTTTTGTCACGGTACGTTCATCAGTTCAATTCTTGATCTACAAACATCAATAACTCAAACTGAGTGATTGGCTACTTGCTTCCTTTTGTCACGATACGTTTATCAGTTCAATCAATTCTCGATCTACAAACATCAATAACTCAAACTGAGTGATTGGTGACTTGCTTCCTTTTATCACAGAAGGGCAGAGGAACCAATCTAGCTTACCCAGTATGCTAATGATGTGGTTCTCTGGGTTGCCCAGGGCTCTGAGCTGACTCTTGAAAGCCTCTGACCGGAGAGCGTCCAGCTCAGAGTAGCCGTGTTGCTTCAACCCGTCCTGCACCTCCTTGCAGACTTGGTCAGCCACGTTCTCCTTCACTGTGCTGAAATCACTGGACAAGAGCAAGATAAATATACTCTTCAAAGCTACCCTACACAAACATTTATTACGATCCATACTCTGTCTTCGCACTGATCAGCCACCTTCTCCTTCACAGAGCTGAAATCACTGGACAAGAGCAAGATAAATATACTCTTCAGAGCTACCTTACACAAATATTTACTACGATTCTTACACGATATTCGCACTGTCAGCCACGTTCTCCTTCACTGTGCTGAAATCACTGGACAAGAGCAAGAAAAATATACTTCAGAGCTATTTTACACAAATATTAATTAAAAGAGCACAATGTTTAGTACACATGGAGAGTAGAGGTGCGTGCGGGCATTATAAAACGCCTATTGACCTGTACACATCGCTCACACGTGTTACATGCTCGTTGGACTGGTAACCTAACAGATTGAAGTCCGTGAAGTTGACCACAAAGGTTCGGTTAGATGGCTACGCTGCAATTCTCACGCACACTAGAACCTATGGTACGACCCCTACACCAAACCACGAGGCCTTACCTCACAATATCAAACAGCACAAACAGGTTGTGTTTGCATTTGCTTGGGATGGGTTGAACCTAGAACCTATAGTACAACCCCCTAAACCAAACCACTAACCCTTACCTCACATTATCTAACAGCACAAACAGGTTGCGTTTGCATTTGCTTGGGATGGGTTGAACCTAGAACCTATAGTACGACTACGACACCAAACCACAAGGCCTTACCTGACATTATCCAGCAACACAAACAGGTTGTGTTTGAGTTTGCTTGGGATGGGTTGAACCTAGGACCTATAGTACGACTACGACACCAAACCACTAGGTCTTACCTCACATTATCAAACAACACAAACAGGTTGTGTTTGAGTTTGCTAGGGATGGGTTGAACCTAGGACCTATAGTACAACCCCTACACCAAACCACTAAGCCTTACCTGACATTATCAAACAGCACAAACAGGTTGTGTTTGAGTTTGCTTGGGATGGGTTGAACCTAGGACCTATAGTACAACCCCTAAACCAAACCACTCACCCTTACCTCACATTATCTAACAGCACAAACAGGTTGTGTTTGAGTTTGTTTTGGATGGGTTGAACCTAGGACCTATAGTACGACTACGACCCCAAACCACTAGGCCTTACCTGACATTATCCAGCAACACAAACAGGTTGTGTTTGAGTTTGCTGGGGAAGCCCTGAATACCGGCCAGCATGTTGCCCGTGTTGCTATAGGTAACCAGCAGCACCGAGCCAATCAGGACCAGCTTGCGGACCTGAGACCCAAGGTCGTAGATCCGACTCTGATCCATCAACACCGTCTGAGAAGCAGGAGCCAAAATAGTGATTAGGGTTAGTGTTGGCAAGAGAGGGAGGAGGGAGGGGAGTGAGAAATAGAGAGAGAGGATTGTGAGCGGGAAACACAGAGGGGGAAAGAAGAGTGAGGAGCATTGGAGAGGGATATCAGATACAATTAAAGGAGAAACACTGGTGCAAAAGATTAATGAAAATTGGTGGTCACAGATGGGTATCGAGTCTATTAAAGGGATAGTTCACCATGGTAGTTATCATTGATGACAGAGTTAAAATTAATGGTAAGCTTTATGCAAACGGGGCCACGGTAAGCCGTCCGTCTTACCTCTGGAAAGGTCATGCCCTCGCGGGGGTCGCTGTAGAGCAGACTGACGTAGCCATGACTCAAGATGGCAGCAGGGGAGAGAACCGGTCGAGCCGCTGCCTCGCTGCTGCTGCTGCTTGCACCTTGCACAGCGCCCTCTTGTGTTTGCTGCTGCTGCTGCTGCTGCTTCGTCACCTTGGCCGACAGGGTCTCTCTGGAGTCGTCTAGCCACTCCCGTGTATACTGCAGCCCATCTGAACAGGATGAGAGATTTCACACATTTGATAATTGCTCCTCTTGTTGGTGCTTTGCCATTTAGTCTCTTCCCATTTGGTCTAAGTCCCATTTGGTATTTCAAAGCCAAAAGGGGTTCCTTATAGACGAAATGGTGAGTAGACCAGCTGGGAGTAGACCAAATGGTTATAAACCCTTTTGTCAGGGTTCACACTCTCAACTTCTGGGCCCCGTTACATAAAACTTACCATTGATGGTAACTTTGCTACCAATGGCAACCTCTACCTTGAATTTGACTGGCAGTGAATTGTTGTTACCATGATAGTTACCATTAGTGGCAGAGTTACCATAAATGTTAACTTTTATGCAACAGAGCCCAGGTGTGGGCTTCTTAAAACAATGACAACTTAGAACCTCAGACATCAACCAAAGCAACTATGGGCTCCTCCCCCTCCACCTCCTCCTGTTTCTTCATTTTCTTTGCCTTATTCTCCATAAACACTTCTACTACTACAGTTATTAAAATCCATTAACAACCATGACTTTTTGACTTTTGACCAACCTTGTTGTGTCTTGAGGAACTCTGAGAATTTCTTCCTCTCATACTCCACGGAGTGCTGCTGGATGTGGGGCCGCAGACTTTGCAGCGTGAAGTTGGCCATGTCTAGCTTCATCAAGTCCAGCACTCGGAAGATCTCCCTGGATAAAAAAAAAAAAAACTTTTCTTTGTAAGGATCAAATCATTCTGGCCCCATTTCACAATGAACAAATTACAATAGGCAACAACTTTGCGAATGATTGCAAATTTATTTTTTATTGCAACTGTGTATCACTGCTGCTTATTGCAAGTCCAAGCCGATATATCATTTTGCAATCAACCATATAGATATATAGATGGATAAATATTTGCGTAATAGACACAAGAAGCTATGATAAATATCTGTTGCAAGTTACAATCAATTTCTATTGCATCTGTGATACAGATTTACCTTTGGTATCCATTATACAATTGCTAAATCAATCGTAAGATTGACTGATCTATTAATGGTATGATAAAGAGCCCTGTTATAAAATAATTTGTAAATAGGCAGGGTGGAGGTAATGCCATGTTTGAAAGCATTGCTTATGTTTAATTCTCCGACATAGAACTCTTTGTGAGACAGATTTACAATTGACAAACTGATTTCTTGATCGTACCATCACGTAAATTTTTTTGTGACACATGGTCCTGGGGGGTGTGCATAAGTTACGCACGACTGGTGACCTGTTCTTGGGTGCCAAATCAAATTCTCAATGATTTTGTTTCCCATCAGCTATTGTTGAACTCTGATGTTTATAGATTTTGTCAATTTGTCAATTTGCCAAATTTGATAAATATTGTATGAAATTCACTCACACTATGTTAACACAGGAACAAATTGTGGTATCTCAATTAGCACAAAGAACAGATCACCAGCCATGCGTTAACACCTGATACAGGGCCATGATAGAGTATCTTTTAGAAGTGGGGGTCAGGGAATCCAATTCTTTATAATGGTGGTCATCTTTAATTCTCTGACCCCAAACGCTAAAGCTCACCTGAAGAGTTCCACCGGCTCTGACAGCGTGGCCAGCTTGGCGATCTCGTCGTCACGCACCGGCGCACACAGCTTGGCCATCATGCTGACCACGAAAGCTGCCAAACGGCTGACATCGAGGGCGCCATGCTCTGCCTGCTGGCTGAGCAGGTCCAGGTCCAGCGCCTCTTCCATCTGGGTCTTGAGCTTGTCGTGGTGTGGTAGCAGCAGGGAGAGCAGGATCTGAGATTGGTGAGGGACACCGGTGAGAACGATGAGAAAACAACTTGGCTATACTTAGCTATATTGAATGTGTTCAAAGTCAAAGATAGGGGGTCCATTTTGAAGGTTCTCGTAAAAAACACAGAAAACGGAAGATACTCTATTAAAACTTCCCTCCTGATAATACATGTAGAACTGGAAACTTTGAAGGTCCCCTGTCATCAAAAAATATGTTGACTTATATTGATGCAAAATGATATGTACATAACAAAATCACTAACTGTTCAATGGAAATATGTATCCTATATTTTTAAATAATTTTTTCTCAGCACTGATAAGCCCCGCCTCCAAAATATCCTCCAACTCAAGATTCCCCCTGTGACATCATCAAAGGTAGAAATTAGCAGGATAATTAGCAGATTTTATGCACAAATTAGACAATGCAATGACTTCCTCCACCTGCCCACAAGAGCATCACATGTCTTCGCACAATACCATATAACAACCTTTCATGTGGGAATAATCGTTTCCTTATGTAAGAAATGTGCTAGCTATGTGATGCTATTATAAGCACTTGCAGGCAGTCATTGCAATGTTTAGTTTGTGCATAAATTATGTCCATTATCTTGCTAATTTCTACCTTTGATGATGTCACAGGGGGAATCTTGAGTTGAAGGATATTTTGGAGGCGGGGCTTATCAGCGCTGAGAAAAAATATAGAAAAATTATTTTAAAATATAGGACACATATTTCCACTGAACAGGTAGTGATTTTGTTATATACGTATTAAGTTGCATCAAAAGAAGTTAACATACATTTTGATGACAGGGGCCCTTTAAGCAAAATTATAGCGATCATTAGACTTCTGGCGAGTGGTCCAAAACCTATCTAGCCTAGATTCTTGAGACTGCTGTGTGCTATGATCCGCTCCACAGTATATGCATTCAATGGGAACAATGCCCGGCATAGCGCGCTGACAGAGACAATGCGATTATGAATGTAGACTATGCTCACTGCGGTTCAAATGTGAATAAGTATAGATTTTCACTTTTCCTAAAAATGATCCTGAAGCTATGACTGTGAGATTTCATACACGTTATTGTTAGGGTATACTGCTGATTTCTGCTGAGTTTCACAACTTTTTTCACAAGGTTTTTGCATGTACAGCTTACTCTCGATATAACGAGGTCGTCGGGACCAGGGCTTTTTCCTCGTTATAACGAAACCTCGTTATATCCAAACATAAGAAAAAACAATAAAAAACATTGAAATATGTGTGCTTGGGTGTTCTTTGTGTTTTACTATGTTTTCATATCCATAGCCGCCTCGGAAACATGCGTTATCAATCGGGAAAAGGGTGATTGGAAACATGCATTTTCAAATGGAAAAGAGGATATATTTTTGCTCAACACATCATCCGACCTCGATATACTGTAGCCGTTTGAATAGCTCATTGCATTACATGACATGAATCGAACTTGCAAATCACATGCTTTCAATGTACGTACGCTGTGCGAAGGAGTATGCTCCCGTATGTGCAGTGTATTACGAGATGTGTGCCTGGCTAGCGGCTCCATGCGTTGCCGATGCAATACATGTGCTTTCAATGTACATGTACGTACGCTATACGAAGGAGTGCATGCTTGCGTTGTGTGTGCAGTGTATTACGAGGTGTGTGTCTGGCGCCGAGCTCCGCGCATTGCCAATGTAATACATGTGTGAGAAAATTGCTTTCGGCCCGCTCGCCCTCAATTTTTCGTTCCTCGTTGTAACGGACACAGTTGTTATGTTTTTCTTTGTCTTGGAGTCAACATGATAAGCTCGTTATAACGAAATATCGTTATAACCGTGTTCGTTGTAAGCGACGTAGTGCACCATAGGTTTGCATGTAGACAATTTTGGGACAGAGAGATTTCTCTCGTTATAACGAAACCTCGTTAAATCCGTGCTCGTTGTATCGAGAGTAAGCTGTAGCAGTGACAACTATATACTGAATATTAAGGAGAAGCCTCAGACAGGTCAATGACCTGTGCTTCTCCCTCCACACTTGTGCATTAATTTGTTTCATTATTGTACTATTCTATTTAGTTTATATTCATGTTTATCTTACTTGGTGTATTTCTAATTGTATTTGATGTTTCTTTTTATCAATGTTGTATTTATGATCCAAGTTATGAAATGAATTAATGAATGAATGAAAAGATTATCATCATTTTTACGTACCGTTTTGATCTCTCCGATCAGAATGATTGCATGGGTGTAAGATGGAGGGTCGTCTGACAGCTGCGCACTCAAGCTATCCCAGAATGCCTTGTGGATGACCTCATGCACTTTCTTCTTAATCCTGAAAAAGCAAGAGTGTAGCGAGTGGTTTCAGTGGTAAAGTAATTCACTTTTTATATTCACTACAGGAAATCAACAAGTGATCGATTTTACTGAGCATAGCATAAATTCAGTGGTAAAGTGCTTCACTTTTTACATCCACCCAAGAAAATTAACATTTGACACTTTACCTTTGATACAGTTAGTTGATGTGAAAAATCTACATTTTGCCTAGAATTGTCAACAACCATGAAGGAGAGATAATTTCAAAGGGATTCCTTCATATGTTGGTAGCTGGCCTCATGACTACATAAACTAGATTGCCCACAGTCAGATTTTCACTAAAATTGCTAGTTTTAGAATAATTTCTAAGATAAAATACTGAAAATCCATGCAGGTTAACAGCTCTGCTTTCTTCTAGACACTAAATATTTAAAAGGCCACAGAAAATTTACATTAGGGCTTACGACAAAATGACGAAAATAGCCCCCTTGAAAAACAAAAGAGCCCCTGTGAGAAATTATTTTTATCATTTTTTTTTATCTCTTTCTCAAAAGGGTATTATACTTTTATACACGTTTCAATGTGTCTATTTTATGACATCAAGTTAAAAATTGGTCCCCGCTAGTACTCTTTACATATATTCCCTGGAATACAATAGAACCAATCCCTCAGGAGAACATTTTGGTTGATGATCACTTACGATTTCTCTGGCATGTCACGAGGGGAGAGTTTGAAGTTGCCATCGACGACAATCTCATGAGCCAGCGTCATGTTTGAGATGAGCCCTGCCGCCTCCAAGAGCTCATCAAAGGTCTTGTGCTTGTGAGGCGAGGCTGTGGAGTGAACAAGTCAAAGAAGAGAGTTTTGACTGCGCCTCCTTTAAGACTGGGCGTCCCATTTGCAAAAGTCATGAAATTGGGCAGGTATCAGCAGTATACCCTACCAATAACGTGTATGATATCTCACAGTCATAGCTTTACAAACATGTTCAGGAAAAGAGAAAAACTATCCTTGTGTGCTACACAGCGAGCATAGTCTACATTCATAATCATATTGTCCCTGTGTCAGTGTGCAATGCGGACGTTCCTCACATTGAACACATGCACCGTTGAGTGGACCGGTGCACAGCGATCTACGGTCTCTAGGCTATAGGTTTTGGTCGACCTGCACAAAACCTCCTTAAAATCTACTGATTGCGAAAATTTAGCTTCAAGTAAGATTCCAGTACAATTAGGGGGAGGGAAGTTCTAATACAGTATCTTTTTTCCATTTTCTATAGTTTAGGGAAATTGTTATATGATGCTCTTTCTGCTCCAAAGAGTCAGTATGCAATATTTCTTTTTCTTAACCAACTGGAGCACTGGCCATCGACACCACCAGCAATTCATCCTAGTGTAGCTTCCCAAATGAGCGGCTGATGTAATTATTTGTACAACGTACAAGGTACCAGTGGAAAAGTGAGACTATGATGCATAAGGATTACTTCGCGTAAGTAAATTTTTTTGGCACAGCACAACACCTACAACATAATCGCGGGATATTATTTTTTGCGCAGAAGATATATCCCTCAGATGCTTTATGGCTCTCCCTTACTACCCCTGAATAAACGCATGTCCGCCAAGCTAGACTCCTCCCAATCCTCACTATTTAAAAAAAACCTAGGCCTCCCCAAAAGCTCTGCAAATGAATCTGTCTTCCTCTTAAGTAGCGTCATCCCCATCTCCTCTCAAATAGACCTCTAAACACTTTTCCTAATAGGCCAACTCCTCTGTCTTCCCCATAATCGCTTTGAATTCTCTCCCCTCCTATCTGCTCTCCCCACTTCCTCTCCCCTAGTTACCTCTTGGAAAACAATATTAACTAAGTATTAACTCCAGAGCCTTCCTGACCTCATAACCAATCCCCCTGTCTACCCCCTCTGGAAACGCCTCGTTAAGTCCGCAATCCACAATACCGTAATCTCCGAAGTAACCTCTGCCATCAATGCAAAAAAGTCACTCTCCTCCTAGTCAACAACTGCAATACCGCCACCACTCCACCTCTACTACCCGCCCTCACTGCCTCCTCACCTCCGATTCGCCATAAGAAGTCAACTAGCAACACAAACCTACCCCGTCCAACTCCGCCTCTACAAGCTAGGAAAAAGCCAAGACCCCATCTGCAGCCACTTCACCACACTCTGCCCAGCACTTGCACAACATCGCCAAACGTTTCTCCAGAGATTAAAAGACTTAGCTCTCCCTCCTCATCCACCTCTTCCTTCATCAGTCAACGATGGATCGTTGAACGATCCGTCCTTCATCACGCACCTCCTACTACTGGCTTCCTCTTTCTCAACACACCTTATACCCCAAATCGTCATCTTCAACTGATAAACAAGCTGCACCAAACACACTCCATAACTCTTTCCTCCTAACCACGATGCTCGCCAACCGCCCACCTATCCCTCCACCTACATGTAACAAGAACTGTATATCCCAGGGCCTTGCCCCGATCTCCGAAGAACAGAGGAAGGAGAATAAGAAGAAGAAGATATATTTGTCACAACAAAAAATTCCACCTGATGCATTAAAATCACCAACAAAGCCCAAAACAAAGTATTACCATGAACATTTTAATGCCACAAAAGGCTGATGGTTCTGCAATGCGTCCAGCATGGAATAAGTACAAAATAGACTTGCACGTCTAGCCTGCCAGAAAAAAAAATAGGCTAAGGAAGCTTTAAGATTTGCAGTGATGTTAAAATTGCACAAAAGCTAAAAAATAAATGCTCTGGGAAAATTACCGATTTTACAGTATCACATAGATTTACCTTCAATTCCAGCAAAGCCACCGTGGGGTCTAGCAGCGGTAGGGGATGGGGACGGGGATGGGGAGTGTTGCCTCGCCCGTTTCCTCAGCACCTCTCCTTCCCCCGAGGACTCAAGCTGGTCTGGGTCCGCGTTCAGCTCCTTGTCTTGTTCCTGGTCCTGGTCTTCATGTGAGTCCGATGGGCCAGAGGGCTGTGGTCCATCCTTAGGTTGGTCCTCAAATGGCATGCTTGTGTGTGGTTATTTCCGTTAAATAAATGTTCTTGTGCTGATTTCTGATTGGTGCTCTAACTCTCCTGGGTTGTAACTGTGTGCCTTTCTGAAATTACAAGAACATTACAAAATGAAACCTGCATGCATACATTGTAGGCTTGTAGCACACACTTTAGAAAAAGTCCCAGATGTGACGGTGCAAGATTTTTCTTGATTACAATTGAACGATCATACATGTCAAAAAAACGCTGTCCATCAGTGCAGTTGGTGAGTTGGTGTGGTCAAAAACCTTCTTAATAATTCCTCGGTTGAAATGGCAGGAAACTAAATTTGTCAATCATCAACACTTTGCTATATGGGCAGATGGGGTCAGTTACATGGAATTTTGGAATGCCACCTTATCTCTCATGCCCATGCCCTGGCCTAGGATTTCCTTACTTAGTTAATTTTAACTTAGGCTAATATAGTAGTAACTTAGTATCATGACTCGTGTCAAAGTGCGGTAACTGTGGTTATTTAATTCACGCACTTTCAAAGCAGGACAGTTTTATTCAAACACAGTATCATGTTAGTTCCATTAATTGCATGAACAATATCAAATGGTTAATACACTGGAAAATAAAATCCCCTTTCTTATTTTCCGTGCCTAGCTTACGTGTGGTATTTCCGCTTCCTTCGATTCCAAGCGCCGAGAGTGACTCAGCTCAGTGTACGTGCACTGTCGACTGTGCGTGTCCCTACTTTTTTTGTTTTTTTTAGTAAAGTTGTTTAACTTCTAATATTTTGCTAATTACTCAAAAGAGGCCAATATTTTGGCTACGTTACAATCCAAAGTCTTAGATAAATCAACTGTTTACCTCCTCTGTAACTTCAGCGTAGCTCTCCAGCCGAAATACTTGGAAATCCGAAACTCCAAACAAAGACCGAGTTAACAAGTTACATCCCAGCTGTAGATATCTACGTTCTGTGGGCATTTGAGTAATAGTAAACAACGTAGTGTCAGTCAAGTCTAATTGTATAAGTTCTTAGTTAGGTAGAACAAAAACATGTTCACATTTTCGAAGTACAATTATACTTTGATTTTAGTTTTGGCAGAAACTCATTTAAACACATATATAGGATGAAATTGGAGTTTATGTATATGATTGTTCAATAAATCAAGATTGAAAATCAACATAGTTTGAAAAATAAATCAAGATCTATATCTGAATTGAAGCTAGTTCTTGAAATGGCGACAGCTCGCCTAACACTAAAGTCGTAGAAAGTAATTCGCCACTAATGCTGTTTATACTCGTTTCGAATTATGGGAGCCCCCCCCCCCCCCCCCCCCTGCCCGCCCGTCTTTCAAATAGACCATTTTTGTTATTTATGGAAACTACATTCGTTCAAACAATACGTACAGTAGCTAATAGTAAACCTAAGTCTTACCCGACGTTTGTCCAGGTAGCAGATTCAGAGTGCGTTCCATTGATTAAAACTGATTCATGAATACAGGTGAACCTGTCACTATATAGGCAGTGAGTGGGAAAGTGAATAAATTACGAAAATTGATTTTTTTTTTTTTTTAGTTTTCAAATATGCCAGACACGACCAATGGTACAAAATATAACAAATTTTACGCATGTTTTGAATAAACCGTCAAATAAGTATATAATTAAAATGGAGGTATTTCGGTCCAAAAAATAAGGTGCTTAAAAAAAAGGACATGTGAACAGAGTCAGACCAAAATAAGCTGGGAGGAAAGTGGGAAAATTAAATTGTTGATTAGGTCTACGTCTCATCAGTGAAGGTAACGGGGTAGTGCCACCGGGCAGGGTATGAAAAGAAGATTTTCTACTATGTGTAAAAAAAAAAGAATACTTTTTGACACTTTCGAAAAATGATTTAAAAAAAACAGTTTCAACTCACATCAAGCTGAAATTGAAACATCATAAAGTCAAGGGATGTTATTTTTTTTTAGAGCCAGGTTTTGTGACATTTCATTTGTACTTTATTTATAATAATCATTTGAATATTAATGAGATTTTCACTTTGGGGCAAATTTGCCATCTGAAATTTGTGTGTAGGCCTATCCGATGATTCAGAATAACACAACAATGGTCATTGTGCATCACACATGCCAACCCACAACTTCTTCCCTGCCAGAAGCATTATTGATGACAATGTGATTCCAGTATGATGTTAGTGGATTAACAGGTGTAATACGCAATGGTCATTGTTGTGTTCTGAATGAATTATCTCATACACACACATTTTGCGGGTCCAAATTTGTCCCCCCCAAAAACCTCAGTAAATATCCCAAGGCTTATGGAGGGCGTTTCATGAACTTTTGTCAGCACTGACCAAATGGTCAGTGCTGACAACTTCAGTGAAATCCTCGTTTTTGATTGGCTGAGAAGCACTAGCCTCTGACTGTTACTATGGTAACTGTCAGAAAAAGACAGCTTTTCAGACGAAAAATGTTCATGAAACGCCCTGATCGATGAAATGTCACAAAATTGAAATTTGCAAAAAGGTCATAACTTTTGTATCCTTTGACGGATTTTCGTCAAACCTTCATTAAATGTTTCTTTTATGTTTCCGCTTTTATTGAAAGCGAAATAATTTCAAGGTGAGTTATCCCTTTAGAGTAACATTTTGATTAGACAAATATGAAAGTTTTAGGGCCTTTAAAATGATTATTATTTTATGAAAGGAAATACCTTTTTTTCTGAAGTTGTGTATACAACGAGCAATAAAGCACGTTACAGTGACGAAAAACTGGGTAAAAACGTCTTAACAAAAGTAATATTTTGATGCTTGTTTTGTGAAGGGGCGGGGGGCATTTCCTTAAGTGATGGTCCATCCTGGAATTAAGTTGGTTTCAATAAGAACAGACACGTGAAGACACATATTACTAGTGTAGGTTTGATGAAAAGGATAAGAAAGATAATCATCTTTTAAAGTCTTGAGTTTGTGATGTCACCAGCGAGATGCTATCCCATATGTTGTGTATATTATACTCTTTTTTATGTCACTTTTTTTTCAAAAAAGGATAAGCAAGAGTGAAAATAGAGGAGAGATGAATTTTCATCTCTCATTGACTCTTCCATTTTATCCTATTTATTCTCAGTTCAAAAGACCGAAAACTAAAGCTAAAAATAGTCTTGTGTATGTGCAAATAATCTCTCCTCTTTTCACTCTTTCTTTTCCTTGCTGTGACTCAAATAAGCTTGCATCAATTATCTGAAAGAATACAACCACATTGTGTTACTGAAAGTGTTCTAAATAGTATGTTTTAGTAAATAGTATGTTTTAGTACACTCTCACCATGGAAACATCTATATCTAAATATCTATTGTCTATCATTCTATAGAATTATGATATCATTATTATTATTATTATATTATTCTATTATATCTAAATACTTTCCTTTATACATGTGTGATAAATAGTACAGGAAAACCCCCAGGGTCTGTCACAATGTCTGCATGTTGATGACCCACTCATATCGTGAGGTCGATTTTAATACGACTTACTATTGTTATGACGAGTTAGCATACAACTCTGTTAGTGCTAGCTTTAATACAAGCAACATCGTATTGCTTTTTAATGATAACATTATCAATAATGATAATTTATCTCAGTTTTATAACAATATACACTTATCTATATGTAATTTAAACCCATCTTTGTGTTTTTTTGCTTTAAAAAAAAAATTATTCAAGGAAGTTTGAAGGAAGCATGCCACTATTTTTTTTTAGCTGGAAGTAAAGCCACGAACATAATGAAACCCATAGGTAGGCAATGTTTTGGAACATCTAGGGGTGTGCACACGACCCTGTACGATGACACGCTGACGATAAGTTCCACCCCTCTAATGAATATGCATTAACCCAGGCGTGTGTGTGCAATGCTGTACCGATACAGTGCACTCGTCCTCCCCTCCTGTTTTTTGACATACGTACTTGCATCCATTGCTGTAGTGCATTCTACCTGTTTCAAAATGTCATTTTCTTGATATCATATTGTTTAAGGTGATATTTAAGTACCAATACCTGCATCTACTGATGTAGTACATGTTCCAAAATGCATGCTATATGTGTTCCAAAAGTTATTCATATCATGTTGTTTTAGCTGACAATACATATCAATACCTGCACCCAAACATAGTGCATTCTACATGTTCCAAGCTGCATGCTACATGTTCCAAAATTTCAATTTCTTTATATCTTATTGTTTTAGCTGACATACGTATGGATACCTGCATCCAAGTTGATGAAGTGCATTCTACATGTTCCAAGCTGCATGCTACATGTTCCAAAATTTCATTTTCTTTATATCATAATGTTTTAGCTGTCATACGCGCCAATCGTTGCATCCATTGATTAAGTGCATTCTACATGTTCCAAGCTGCATGCTACATGTTCCTAAATTTCAATTTCTTTATGTCACATTGTTTTAGCTGCCATAAACTTGCATCCATTGATGTGGTACAATTTACATGTTCCAAGCTGCATGTTAAGGTCATTTAAATGTCATCTTTTCTCTCCTTTCTCCATCCTCTCCATTCACCCCCTCTCTTCTCATCCTCTTATCTCTGTTTTCTTTCCTTCCACTGCTCACTCCACCTTTCTCTCCCTCTCCACCCATCCATCTTTCCATTCTCCATTCTTTCCTTTTCCTTACTTCACTCCCCACTTCCCCAAACTTCTTCTTATCTCTCTCCCTCAGTCTGAGTCTCCCTGTCCCCTCTCCCTTTTCTTCTAATACATGTAGTTTCCTACTTCCTTTCCTCTCCCCCCCCCCCCCCTCTCTCTCAGTCCTCCTCTTCTCTCCTAGGTGCTCTCCCCCCCCCCCCCCCACCACCACCACCACCCCTGCTCTCTGAAATTATATGACAAGTCAAAACAAAAAAATGCTATATTAAATGGAATTGTGATTAAAGCGTATTTATTGCATGTATCAGGGCATTCAAAGTCCACATACCCAAAACACACTAAAAAAAAACAATTTCTTTTTTACTAGATTCTTTAAAATATATAAACTGGCTCACAATTCAAGTTTTTTGCAACTGAAATACATAACTGTCATGATGTAATAGTGGTGTGTTGTATTTTGACATGTTCTCTCAGATCACGTCTTGATAACTATCTTAAAGGGCATATACTGTACTGGGCAGGCAAAAAAGCCTTCAAAATGTAATTGTTAGCAATCTTCTTGCCAATGGTCTTAAATTCATGTATTGTCCATTTTAGAAGCTTGCTGAAAGTTATTTGCCCTCAAATGATCCACATATGGAGTAATTAATGATTAATGATTAAGTCCTCAAAATGTTCGGGCCGAACATTTTGAGGATTTGTGATTTAATCACTCATTACTTCAAATGTAGATCATTTGAGGGCAAATAACTTTCAGCAAGCTTCTAAAATAAACAATTCATGAATTTAAGACCATTGACAAGAAGATTGCTAACAATTACATTTTGAAGGCTTTTTTGCCTTCCCAGTACATTATATGCCCTTTAAGAACTTGTGTTGTATTTATTACAATCTACATACATTATGTTATAAGCATGATGTTATTTTGTCAATAGCAATATAAGGCTAAGCGCATTTAATAGGTCCTTTACCAAAATGATATTAATAATTTTTGTTGTTGTTTTCATCCTTATGCTTTGAATCAATGATATCTTTGAATTTGTAAAACTTGTCTGCCAAAGTGAGATTCGTGAGGATAGTTTGTCTGTTGGTGGCCTATAGATTCAGGTTTTTGGAATGCATGAACACAACTCAGTTTGAAATGATCTAAGTCTGGTAATAAGGACTAAGCCTACTTCACTGCCTGCTCTCTGCAAGGGGGCACATAGGGCAGAGACCTTAATCTTTATTGCCAGACGTAAATGTTCACAGACTCAGTTGTATCCATGCACTCCACAGTCTAGAAATTGTAGGCTAACATCTTGGTAGAAGCTAAAACTTGTTCCTATTGTTCATGCAGTGATGGACATAATTCTGCATCCATTTGTTTTACAATACCAAAACACAGTCATCTTGTTTGTAAGTAAATTGCCCTAGTATGAAAGTTGGGAGCCATGTTCTGGTTGTATATTCAAGATTATAATCACTGTTTTAGCTGGTTAGGCAAATTTTCATGAAGCAGGATGATCAGTAATTGCCATGGATATGTAGAATGCACTACATCAACTTGAATGCAGGTATTCATACGTATGTCAGCTAAAACAATAAGATATAAAGAAATTGAAATTTTGGAACATGTAGAATGCAGCTTGGAACATGTAGAATGCACTACATCAACTTGGATGCACGTATTGGTATGTATGGCAGCTAAAACAATAAGATACACAGAAATTGAAATTTTGGAACATGTAGAATGCAGCTTGGAACATGTAGAATGCACTGCATCATTGGGGGCAAGTATTAGCGCGTACGTCAGCTAAAACAATAAGATATAAAGAAATTGAAATTTTGGAACATGTAGAATGCAGCTTGGAACATGTAGAATGCACTACATCAACTTGGATGCACGTATTGGTACGTATGGCAGCTAAAACAATAAGATACACAGAAATTGAAATTTTGGAACATGTAGAATGCAGCTTGGAACATGTAGAATGCACTACATCAACTTGGATGCACGTATTGGTATGTATGGCAGCTAAAACAATAAGATATACAGAAATTGAAAATTTGGAACATGTAGCATGCAGCTTGGAACATGTAGAATGCACTACATCATTAGATGCAAGTATTAATACTTGTATGTCACCTAAAACAATATGATATATCAAGAAAATGACATTTTGAAACAGGTAGAATGCAGCTTGAAACAGGTAGAATGCACTACAGCATTTTGAAACAGGTAGAATGCAGCTTGAAACAGTTAGAATGCACTACAGCAATGGATGCAAGTACTTATGTCAAAAAACAGGAGGGGACGACGAGTGTACAGCATTGCACACGTCACACACGTCTGGACGGTCTGGGTATAATGCATATTCATTAGAGGGGCGGAACTTATCGTCAGCGTGTCATCGTACAGGGTCGTGTGCATACCCCTAGATGTTCCAAAACATTGCCTACCGAAACCATAACGCAGCAGCTGCGCTCTGCTACCTGGGCAGATCATGCCACGACAATTGCACATTTCAGGCGAGTAAATTATACAATTTAAGTCATTCCTCATTTTTCCACTATTCATAAATATGATCTAACAGCATTTATAATAGATAGGTGAAAATGACCGTATTTTCATCGAGTACGAGTAGACGAGTGAGCGTTGACCGTTGTGCCGAAGTTACCCTGCGTCTCTGTGTTGTATGTTGGTGGCAGTGTCATGTGTGTGATTTTTATGTAACTTGTTTACTGTTGTTGGTCTGTGGCGATGGCGGGTGCCCATACCGGTCAGTGTGTAAAACCTGTATGATTTGCCGCACCGAAGCGAACCCACCGCCCACAGTCTCACATCCATTGTTATGCAGGTTTCTGGGGCCTGTTTTTTGCATTACAATGACAGTGTCGTCTCATTTTTAACTGAGTAGCTATGGGCAACGATCGCTACTTATCACATTTCCTATGTTGTCAACGTGCTTTCCGAGTCGGGGAGCAAGAATTTTGAGTTATAAGTTGAAATTCTTACAAAAGTAACAGCGTAATAATTTAGAAAAATATTTTTCTTTATTCTTGGGCTGGGAATTTGCCTCGCTATAGCTATAGCAGGTCTATGGAAGAAAAATCTGGACCCAAGAAATTTCCTCGTAATAACAGGGTTTTCGCTACACCCGTGCTCGTTATAACAGGGTTTGCCTGTATTACCTAAGTATTGATTTTTCAAAGCAAAATAAGGGTCAAATGATAATTTAATCTTATTTATTTATTTATTTATTAACGTTTTATTTCAACAGGGTAGCCCTTTCAGTTAAAGAACTGATCTCCCAAGGGGCCCTGCACACAATAAAAAACAATACAATTCACATTTTTAACACAACAACAAAATATGAGATAAATACAAACGAAAACGAATGCATACATGAACTAGTTCATAAAACAATGTCAGAGATATCTATCAACTACTTTCATAAAAAAAAAATCTTCAAATTGGCAACGCGATGAAAAGGTCGAAATTTCATGTCTGCTCTTCAAATTAGCATGATTATTGCTCTAATTTGCATGATATTAATATTTTTTTAAATTAAAGGGATAGATCACCCTAAAATTATTTTGAATTCAATGTAAATCAAGGAAACACATGAAAGAAACATTGGTGAAGGTTTGAAGGAAAAAAAAATCGGAATGCCACCCTACTCCTCGGCCCAGGTCTATTTGGTGTAAATATAATATTAGATTTCTTTTGTGGTAAACCAGACAAATTGCATTCAGCTAGGATAAATATATAACTCATCTTGGATTCGTACAATATTCATGCTAGCTGAATGCAAGGTATGTGGTATACTACACAAGGGCATCAAATATCATATAAATGTATTACATTGTTCAGAGTGTCCTTTTCAAATCATCATCCTCCCTGTTCAACTGTATTGATTGATTTCTCTCTCTGTACACCTTTGTAAACAAGGTTACATTAGGCATACATGTTTTGCAGGAAGTGGGGAAATGGGTAGACTGAAAAATCAGTCTCTGGGGGTCGTTGGATCCGCTGAGATTGCATCTGGCTCCTCTGAACGCTCTCCTCTTTTCCTTTTCATAAAAGGGAATATACTGTACTGGGAAGACAAAAAGCCGTCAAAATGGTGATCATGAGTAATCTTTTTAGCAATGGTCTTAAATTCATGTTTTGTCCAGTTTAGAAACTTGCTGAAAGTTATTTGCCCTCAAATGATCCATATTTGGAGTTATATTACATTAAGTCACAAATCCTCAAAATATTTGGCCCGAACATTTCAAGGATTTGTGATTTAATCACTAATTACTCTAAATGTGGATCATATGAGGGCAAATAACTTTCAGCAAGTTTCTAAAATGGACAGTACATGAATTTAAGACCATCAATTGGCAAGAAGATTATTCACAATCACCCTTTTGAAGGCGTTTTGTCTTCTCAGTACAGTATATTCCCTTTAAAGAATGCCCCAAATGAGACGGTTATTCTTGTCTAGGAAATGGGATGCTTTCTCCTCCCATGTCCCTGCAACAGATCCTAACATGATATTTGCCTTCTGTTACAGGAATCTGATGCGAAGACGTGAAGGTGAGACAACGCCTGCAGCAAGATGGACCTCAGCATCAGAGGGCCCATGGGCACCCAGGCTCTTCATGGGCCTCAGGCTGAGCCCAGGCCACCCCTGATGGTCAAGCAGGAACCAGCAGACAACACCAGTGATGAAGGTGAGCTCATCGGTCAAGGATAACAACAACACAACTCAAACAGTATGAGTTGGTAAAGAGTTTGATTGGAATAACAAAGAAAGCTGAAAATGCTCTGCATAATCAAAAGAGTTACCCTCAAATGATCCACATTTGGAGTTATTAGTGATTAAATCACAAATCCTCAAAATGTTCGGCCCGAACATCATGAGGATACATGATATAATCACAGATTTCTCCAAATGTGGATCATTTGAGGGCATATAACTTTCAACAAGTTCCTAAAATGCACAATACATGAAATTAAGACCATTGGTAAGAAGATTGCTCATGATGACCTTTTTGAACGCTTTTTGTCTTCCCAGTACAGTATATTCCCTTTAAAGGTAAGCTTTTGCTTACTGACACTGTTTACTTCTTCATGCCTTTGGCAAGTTGACATACTTTTCACTGTAGACAGAACTATTGCAGATTTTCTAGTTGGATAAGGGAAGCAATCCACATCAAATTGAACGAGGCAGAATTTTCAACCAAGACCTGGGCCAGCACACTCTCTCTCTCTCTCCAAAGTTCGACTCTGTTCTCTCAGACTGGCGTAGTGCAATAGCTCCATTTATGACAAGTAGGATGTCAACTCTTTAGAGGTTTGAAGATGGTAAAAGATCCAATAACTGAAAGCTTACCTACAGGTAAATCTTGTGATAATGCAAAACAAACATTTTGATAGAATGAGTTAGATTGAACAAACAATAGAGAAGCAAAAGCTAGAAGGCAACCCCATGATTAGTTGCAGTACACTGTTCATTTACTGTAAAACTGGTAATTTTTGCGTGAGTTAAGTTTTGCAGTACAGCACACCTGCAACCTATTCGCGGGATGTTATTTTCACGAACATGAAATACTTGTCACTACAAATCAATGCACCCTATGCATTAAAATCAGCAACATTGCCCTGAACAAAGCATTATCGTGAATATTTAATGCCACAAAAAGCTGATGGCAATGTAACGTGTAACAGCATGCAACACATGCACAAGTTGAATGCCAGTACTAGTAACTCTGGAATCCCCTATGGAGTTGCCCGTCTAGCCTGCTAAAGATAGCATGATGGTTTAAATTTGTGATGATATTAATTTCACGCTAGCCCTGTGTTGTGTACACAGGAAATAACTTTGCAAAACACAACAAAAACATGAAACAGCATACACAAAGATTATTGAATGAGAATTCATCAACAAATCCTTACAGAAAAATTACAATGACATCAAAATATGTTGCATACTTTGAGCTCTGGGAGATATATCTGCCATACATGGTTTTTAAGTTCGATTTTGCCGGTTCATAATTACTTATGTTTATATTGCAGGATATGCTACAGGGTTTGGAAGTGGGAAAGAAGAGGCTGAAAAGCCTTTGCAGGCTAAGATGGAAAACAACTACCCTCTGAATCTGAGCATGCATCCCTCATCGAGCAACTCCACTGACAAGAAGGACCCAGAGATGCCGCCGACATCGTCGATAGAGGAGGAGGAGGATGATAAGTGTGAGGTGTGCAGCAGGGAGTTTGACGATAAGGACCATGCTCGGACGACGTTCCACTCCAAGCTGCATGACCTCGAGCTGGTCATCTGCGCCCAGTGCTGCGCCAGCATCGAGGCCCGCATGGCAGACCCGTATGGCGACGACTACGCAGATGAGGAGTCAGAAACCTACGATGACCTGAGCGAGTATGATGAGACGGCGTCGGCATCGGCCGAAGAAGGCGGACAAAGCGGGTGGCAGGAGGAGGGCCGTGTGGATGTCGGCCGGCATCACCTGTATCAACAGTTCCGTGAGGATTATCACCATGGAGACGGGGCGGAGGATATGGAAGGAGTGGGGGATTATGAGAACGGGGAGCAGGAGCTATCCATTGAGGCCGACAGCGAGGGAAGTCAAACGGAGCTGTTCCCGCATTCATTAATGGCAGTCAATCGAGCCGTGCTGGACAGCGACCCTGATTGGATAGAAGATTCCAAGCCCTTCAGCATTGATGGCGGAAAGCGCCATCAGTGTCCAGTCTGCCTGAAGACCTTCGCACAGAAGTGCGACCTCACGCGCCACATCCGCACACACACGGGCGAGAAACCGCACGAGTGCGAGGAATGCGGGAAGTCTTTCAGCCGCGCCACGAACCTCCGCTCGCACATGCGCACCCACACAGGCGAGAAGTGCTTTGAGTGCCCCATCTGCAACAAGTTCTTCGGCCAGGGCAGCTGGCTGAAACGACACATCCGGACGCACACGGGCGAAAAAGACTTCAAGTGTTCTGTCTGCAGCAAACTCCTGAGCACACCAACTAGTCTGCAGTCCCACATGCGGACACACACGGGAGAGAAACCCTACTCGTGCGTCGTCTGCAACAAGAGTTTCTCTGTCAAGTGCACGCTGACTGTTCACATGCGGATCCACACCCGCATCCGGCCCTACGTGTGTGAGGTGTGCGGTGCGGCCTTTTCGCAGGGCAACCAACTGTCTAACCACATGCGCACACACACCGGCGACAAACCTCACGTCTGTGACATCTGCCAGCGCAAGTATAGCAAGAAGGAGAACCTCCTCATACACATGAAGGTAATGATAAGTAGGGCCCTGTCTTCTAAAAAATCATACTTGCAAGCAACTTGATTTGCAGTTGATAGAAATCGCAAGTCTATGCATTAAAGATAGGGGATTGGACTGCATTGGATTACAAAACACAGGGCGCCCTCAATGTTATATTAACAGACCTTAAGTGCTCCCTGAGGTTGTCTTTCTGTTTCAACGACTTGGTGTAAAAGGGACAGGGTGCAAATGGGACTGCCTGTCTTTAAAAACAGGGTGTCTCTTTGCAGGTCAAAAAAAAATGAAATGTAAAAACCACAGAAAACGGAACTGTGTCAGAACTTTCCTCCTTATAACAAGCTAAATTATAGCTGTCGCTAGGTTTTGAGGAGGTTTTAGGCTTTTCGTCCGAAACCTATAGCCTGGAGACCGGGCGCTATGGTCTGCACCGCATTGCGTGTGTTCAATGGGCGGATGCCCATGGTGTGGGGCACCTCTGACGGGCAATTTTGGTAATGTAGACTATGGATGCTAGGTTTCGAACGTTATCGTGTATAGTTCTTCACTTATCCTGAAAAGGTATGTGTGGCTTTTACTGAGATTTCACACATGTTATCATTCTGGTATACTGCTGATTCCTGCTGATTTTCATAACTTTTACAAATGGGACACTCTGTCTTCAAGTCTCAGTAGTCAGTGTTATATTAGTGTATTATGTGGGTGAAGTTCCTCCTGAAAGAATGGCTTGTAAGGTTTTAAGATAGTGAAACGTTTAACTGAGTATTTCAATTTTTGTTTCTCTCTTTTTCTCTTTGTGTGCTTTATAATTGTTTTTCTCTCCAGGTTCACACGGAAGGCAGGTGTTTTGACTGCAAATTCTGCAACGAGCGCTTCACCAACTCTGACGACCTGAGGACGCACATCCGTGTTCACATTGAGGAGCGGCTCTTCACCTGCGATATCTGCCAGAAGTCGTTCAAGCGGAAAGACAACCTGAAGGAGCACTACAAGGTCGGTTTGCACTCATTCCCTCTCACTCCGTTACAGACCGGCCAACATGATTTATTTTGTTTCATTTGGTATGATATGAAGAGTAAATATTGAAGTCCGTCACACAGAAAGACAATCTGAGGGAGCACTGCAAGGTCTGTTTACATAATATTGGCTGGCCTTGAGGGTTATATATTGAATATATTGACTGGTAATTTACCCATACAATGACATATATCATGTTTAAATTAAAATAAGTACGGAGAGTGGAGGATCCAATGACAACCTGAAAAAGCGAAATAAGGTCTGTTTAATCTTTTAGCAGGTCAATGAAAATGTTCTTTTTATGAAATCAGGACATTTACCTACTGTAGGTAAGCAAAGTGAGAAGATGTGATCAAACAGAGAAGAAATTGGTGTGCCACAGAAATCACTCAGTGTTCAACCTATGTTGCAAAACAGGGGGGAGGAATGGGTTAATGAAACGGTTTTCTTGGGTAAATTTCAGTTTTGAAAAGAAGCTGTAGGTATTCATTCACCCAGTAGTAAGGATAGCATGCTCCATTCTGCAAAAAATCGAAAACAGATCTGCAAACAAAACAGAAGTGTATGATTGATTTATTGATTGATTCAAAGGTATACTTATAGATAAGAACAGAACTCAAGCCGCAGCCAAGGGCCGGCTTGAACTAAAACAGAGTTTTACAATAAGTAACATAGAATAGACAACATATAAAGGCATATACAGTGATAGCTAAATTACAGATTTCTTATATTATCTTAAACATTGTAAATATTATAAGTATAAGATTAAATTACAACACCATGATGCTTTGGCTTTGGCTTTCTTGTTGGCAGGTTTGATTGGTTTACCTGGTTTACTTGGTGAGAAGCCATGTGAGGTGAAATAAGGGAAAAAACACACAGGTGTATGATCAGCTTGGTTTAATATCTTGTTGGCAGGTTTAATTATTTAAATTGGCAGCTGCACACGGGTAAGAATCCTTTACAGTCTGAGGTAAAATCAGCAAAAAAAAACAAGTGTATGATTAGTTTAGTTTAATATCTTGTTCGCAGGTTTAATTGGTTAAATTTGGTTTGATTGGCAGGTGCACACAGGTGAGAAGCCATTCCGGTGTGAGGTGTGTGACGAGGCCTTCTCCAACAGTAGTCACCTCAAGGTGCACATGCGGCGGCACACGGGGCTGAAACCCTACCGCTGTGACAAGTGCAACAAGACCTTCACGCAGAGCTCCAGCCTCAAGACGCACTTCCTGATCCACACGGGGGAGAAGCCGTACATGTGCCACATCTGCCATAACGTCTTCACCCGCAGCGCCTCGGTCAAGAAGCACATCAAGAGGGCGCACTCTCATCTCCCCCCGGACCTGCTGCGCGACGCCGTCATCCTCACGGCCTCCATGGAGGGCGAGTCGTCGTCGGGGGTGACGGAGACGGCGACGGTAGCCTCTGAGAGCGACCAGGATGTCGACGTATGTTGACGAGGGGAATTTCGATTAATTAGAATAATTAATATACCTGTATGTGTGAATTAATGATGTGCTGTTTGATGCCTTGTTTTTATGCCTCCGCCACGAAGTGGCCGGAGGCATTATGTTTTCGGGTTGTCCGTCCGTCCGTCCGTCCGTCCGTCCGTCCGTCTGTCCGTCCGTCCGTCCGTCCGTACGTCCGTCCCGAATCCGTTTAGGCAATATCTTGAGAACCGTTAAACGGATTTGCTTCAAACTTGGTACATGTGTGTATTGCATTAAACTAATGAAGTGTTAAAAATTGGGGTCAAATCTGATGAGGTCAAAGGTCAATAAACTTGGTAAAAATTGCCCAAAAATGACCTTTTCCACAATAAATCCAAATCCAAGGATGCAATTCTCATTTAACATGGTACAAAGATGGATCACTACTTGGGGATGGACTGGTGACAATTTTGGTAAAATTCCTGAAAGGTCAGAGGTCAAAGGTCAGTGAAATTTGTGAAAATTTGCCCAAAATTGACCTTTTTCACAATAAATCCAAATCCAAGGATGCAATTCTCATTAAACATGGTACAATGATAGATCACTACTTGGGGATAGACTGGTGACATTTTTGGTTAAATTTCTGAAAGTTCAGAGGTCAAAGGTCAATGAACTTTGCCAAACTTGGCTAGAAATTGCCCCAAACTTTAATGTTTTACAATAAATCCAAATCCAATGGTGCAATTCCAACCAAACATAGAGAAGCGATGGATCACTACTTGGGGGTAGACTGGTGACATTGTTGGTGAAATTGCAGGAAGGTCAGACGTCAAAGGTCAATGAACTTTGCAAAAATTGATATTTTTCACAATAAACCCAAATCCAAATCCAGTGGCGCAATTCTAACCAAACATGGTACAGAGATGTATCACTTCATGGAGGTAGACTGATGAAAGTTTGGGTAAAACTCCTGAGAGTTCAAAGGTCAAAGGTCAATGAACTTTGCCAAAAATTAGCTAAAAATTGCCCCCAAAGTGATAATTTTCAACATATATCCAAATCCAATGGAGCAATACCAACCAAACATGGTGCAAAGATGGATCACTACTTGACTGATGACATTTTTGGTGAAATTTCTCATAGGTCAGAGATCAAAGGTCAATGAACTTTGCCAAAATTGGCTAAAAATTGCCCCCAAATAGATATCTTTCACATTGAATCCAATACTAATAATTCCATTCAAACCAAACATAGTACAGAGTTGTATCACTTCAAGGATGTAGATTGGTGAAGTTTGGGTAAAAGGTCAATGAACTTCACCCCAAATTGTCTCATTTTAAACAAACTTGATAGAAGGATGGATTTAGACAGACTGGTTAGACTGGAAGTCAAAGAAGTAAGAGGTCGAAATTCAATGCTAAACTTGAAAAAACACAATGTGATATTTTCATGGTACATTACCCCACCGAACATACACATTTTCTGAGAATAGCAAAGAGGCGGAGGCATATTTATCGACTGCGTGGCAGTCGAATTGCTCTAGTTACTAATGTTGGTGAGTTACAGCTGCAAAGCAGGGTTTTTACGGTTCGGTAATGCAGTGGAACCTGTACATGACTCATGCCCAAGGGAGACAAGGAAATGTAGTTTTTATAGGCAGGTGGTCTTTATGTACAGGCTAATTTAACACAGGTTTCAATGATGAGAAATATATTTCAAGGGAAACAACACATGTGGTCTTCATAGGCAGGTGGTCTTTTCTACAAAGGTAGTCATTACAGCAGGTTTCACTGTACCACCATGCTGTCTAAGCACATAATGTTCTGTAGACATGCTTGAAGGTGCCTTGTTGGAGCGAAGGCACTGAATGAAAGACGTATATCAGCATCTGCTGGTGTTGTCCTGAATCTTATTGGCCAGTATTCTGAACAGAAGTTTTATGCAAATAATGTACCATATTTTTCGCGAGATAAGACGCAACTGCGGATAAGACGCACCCCGACTTTGAGCACGCAATTTAAAAAAAAAAAAGAAATTGTGACTTCTAAGTTTCAACCTATATACACACGTATGGGACTATATATAGTCACTTTGATAGCCTGACACGATTGATGTACCAGTAATACGATCTCAATCACATCACCAGCATAATTACCGGAACTAAGAAAGCGCCAGGAGTAGTATTTGTCCGCGAGACAACTCAAAGATACCGCTGATCAAAAGGCTTAAACTAGAAAACTCCATTTGATGGAGACCACCATTGATTCTGTGATCAGCTCCGACCACAAGCTGGCGCTAGTACACAAAGATCGTCAAATAATGATCTTCAATGATCTTTGTGTACCAGCTCCGGCTTGTGTCAAACACATAACTTCTTATTTGTCTCATTTCGTCTCGCCCACCGGAGGTGAAGGCGAGACTAAGGGATCCAAATGGCGTCCGTCCGTCATCCGTCCGTCGTCCGTCCGTCGTCCGTCCGTCGTCCGTCCGTCGTCCGTCCGTCGTCCGTCGTCCGTCGTCCGTCGTCCGTCACAAATGTTAAAGTTTACCTGCAAGACTCTCTTTTGACAAATAACTTCACATGGGTTGCTTGGATTAAAACCTAACTTGGGTCATAGATGCACTGGGGGTACCTTCATGTTATGGTACCGTTGGAGGTCACAGGATAAGGTCAAAGGTCATTTGAGGTCATACGTTAAAGTTTACCTGCAAGACTCTCTTTTGACAAATAACTTCACATGGGTTGCTTGGATTACAACCTAACTTGGGTCATAGATGCACTGGGGGTACCTTCATGTTATGGTGCCGTTGGAGGTCACAGGATAAGGTCAAAGGTCATTTGAGGTCATACGTTAAAGTTTACCTGCAAGACTCTCTTTTGACAAATAACTTCACATAGGTTGCTTGGATTACAACCTAACTTGGGTCATAGATGCACTGGGGGTACCTTCATGTTATGGTGCCGTTGGAGGTCACAGGATAAGGTCAAAGGTCATTTGAGGTCATACGTTAAAGTTTACCTGCAAGACTCTCTTTTGACAAATAACTTCACATAGGTTGCTTGGATTACAACCTAACTTGGGTCATAGATGCACTGGGGGTACCTTCATGTTATGGTGCCGTTGGAGGTCACAGGATAAGTTCAAAGGTCATTTGAGGTTATATGTTAAAGTTTACCTGCAAGACTCTCTTTTGACAAATAACTTCACATAGGTTGCTTGGATTACAACCTAACTTGGGTCATAGATGCACTGGGGGTACCTTCATGTTATGGTACCGTTGGAGGTCACAGGATAAGGTCAAAGGTCATTTGAGGTCAGGGATACAATTCTTTTGCTTAGCAACGGAGATCGCGATATTTCTGGTTATTTTCGCAAGTGGGCGAGACACAATATTGCTAATGCCTTGTTCTTAAGTGTTGCTGATATTTTTCTTGCATTTTTGTGTTTATTATCAGGGTTTCATTTTCCCTTTCAGTATTCAATGTAGAGTTTCTCCTCCTCCCTCCCCATTATGCCCCTCCTCTATATGCCCCTCCACTTTATTGGTATGCCCCCTCCTATCTTTGCTCCTCCCCAATCTATTCCCCTCCCCTATCTATTTCCCTCCCCTATCTATTCCCCTCCCATTATGCACCTCCCCTTTTTTCCCCTCCCCTATATTTGCTCCTCCCCTATCTATTCCCCTCCTCTATATATTCCCATCCCCACTATGCCCCTCCCCTTTATACCCTCCCCTATTAATTCCCGTCCCCATTATGCCCCTCCCTATCTATTCCCCTCCCCTACCTATTCCCCTCCCCTATTTATTCCCCTCCCCTATCTATTCCCTTCCCCTATATTCCCCTCCCTATATATTCCCCTCCCCTATCTATTCCCCTCCCGTATCTATTCCCCTCCCCTATTTATTCCCCTCCCCTATCTATTCCCCTCCCCTATCTATTCCCGTCCCCATTATGCCCCTCCCCTATCTATTCCCCTCCGCTATCTATGCCCCTCCCCTATCTATTCCCCTCCCCTATCTATTCCCCTCCCCTATCTATTCCCCTCCTCTATCTATGCCCCCCCCCCTATCTATGCCCCTCCCCTATCTATTCTCCTCCCCTATCTATTCCCCTCCCCTATCTATCCCCCTCCCCTATCTATGCTCCTCCCCTATCTATCCCCCTCCCCATTATGCCCCTCCCCTATCTACCCCCCTCCCTTTATCTATTCCCCTCCCCTATCTATTCCCGTCCCCTATCTACAGTATTCCCCTCGCTATTATGCTCCCCTTTATTCCCCTCCCCTATCTATGCCCCTCTTCATATGCCCCTTCCCTATCTATTTTCCTCCCCATTATGCCCCTCCCCTCTCTATGCCCTCCCCATTATGCCCCTCCCCCTTAAATCCCCCTCCCCTATCTATTCCCCTCCCCTTTCTTTGTCCCTCCTTGTTCTTTGCCCCTCCCCTATCAATGCCCCGTAAAAGCCACCACAGACCACACAATCCAATCAGTCGTAATACTGCGACTGGCTGCATCGCAGAACTCTGCCATGCAGGTGATGTCACGTTGCCAGTCGTTGGCCCATTTGACTGCAGAATTGTGGCAAAATTGTGTTGTGTGTGGTGGCCTTAACGTACATGTACTGTAGGAGCAATTAATTCCAGTCTTCATTCACAATGAATTTCATGTGCAATCAGTCCAAAGGTACTCGTTTGATAGCTGCTGCTGCTGCTGCTGATTAAATAACAAAATGATTCTGATAAAAGCGGTGCATTATAAAAATCAGTTCATACCAGCATGTTGAGAACAATGCATACTGCATTTGATTATTACACCTCATACATATTTATTAGCTAGTCACCCAATCATATGGTTTTATTTTGCCTGAAAATTTAATGAAGCTGCCGCATGTTCTTGGAGTTGTGATTACTGCCCAGGGCCAATTATTCATGAAACCTTACTAGACTACTGGCTTTTCAGTTCCTCACACCGAGAAAAGTTGATACCAAAACTCTGTAAAAAAAACATTGTATAGTTTCGTAGATTGCAAATGCACATGTTGTTTTATGCTGTCTGTCTGTCTTCGTTGAGCGCACACTTGAGTGGTTCTTTTGCACAAGCGGTCATGCTAAGCTTCACCCAGTTATACAATGTATTGTTTGGGACATTCACACTCACGGTGCACTCTGATTAACCGTGATTGTTTATACCATTCTAGTTCGAAACGATGCCCATACCCATCTTAGCCAGTGTCCACACAGAATTTCATTGTATGCTAAAGCGGTATAGCTGTACCATTTCGAGATAGCAATATGGTGAATTTTTTGTGTGTGGACACAGGGAAAATGTGTGTAGCTGAATGCATTTCATTAACTAACTAGGCTTCGTAAGGTTTCATAAATATGCCTCCTGGGGGGGCATTTCATGAAAGTTGTCAGCACTGACCAAATAGTCAGTGCCAACAATTTCAGTGAAATCCTTGGTTTTGATTGGCTGAGAGGCACTAGCCTCTTACTGTTACCATGGTAACTGTCGGAGAACGACAACTTGACAGACGAAAAATGTTGAGGAAATGCCCCCCTGGTCCATATATGCATATATGCACACAAAAAATCACACAATATGATTTGTGTGTTCAGCGATGGTACCATGCTAGCGTTGAATCAGTGATCCCTGGTTGAATGCACCCCGGCATACAGGCTGTGGGATATTTCTAACCCAAACTGAGAAACAGGAACTAGTACTCATAAGACTGGTCTCTTTATCATTCTCTTCTTTTAATACCACTCATGCAATACCACGGGAGTGCCATTTTTCTCCTGGAAACCATGACACATCTCTACTCAAAGAAAGCATCATCTGTGATTTGGAAATTCAGTATGATAATTGAGTTTGAAAAGTTAAGTTTGATCAATCGTTTCCAAACAAGAAAAGAAGAGTTATGTCCTGCATTCTAGTGTTTTTTGTGACTTATCACTGTCTAGTACTAGTACATAATGTGTGACTTTCCACAGAATTAGCCTTGGTATTGGAATTGCGTCATGCTCGTGAAAGCTGCCCCTTGTCCTCAATCTTCCCTTAACTCCCCTTCTATTGCGGAGAACAGGGAAAAGGGCAGTTTTATCGTTGTCATATATTAATGTACAGGTGTGTGTGAGTGTGTGTATATGTCCATTTTCATGTAAAAGAAGATGAATTTTGGAAAAGAAAATGCAATTTGTTGTGTACTAATACATTTGAGCATGTTAAATCATGATGTTGATTATTAACAATTTGACTATGTATCGCTTAAAGTGTTCTGATGTGAGTGTGTTAGTTGTCTGAGATTGAATATTCTTCAAAGACTTTTTATGTTGTTAAAATCTATTTTTCTACTTTTTCAAATTTCAAGATTTTTGTACAAATGATAGCACTAATTCTCAATTTGCTCGTGTAACAATTACATTCCACATATGTTATATGTACAGTGCACTGAAGCAATGTATTATTCCTTGTGGTATGGTGGATCATGAGACCTATTTGTGTGATCTGTTTTCAAGTACAGTGTGTAGTTGTTTTTTAAAATGGTGATGGGAGGTAGGGTGGGGTGGGGGAGCTGGGGTGGGGTGGGGGAGGCGGGGGGGGGGGGGGGGGGTCTGGGGTTAATGGTATCAGCCCCTCTATGTGACTCAGCTTCTTCAATGAAAGGAAACATTCTACGTGTATGTCGTTATCCCATTCATTATTGGAGTATGTTTAATATACAGCTAACCAACATGACCTAAAGATGGACAAAAATAACTCCCTTTTTTCCCTGACCTGGCAAAATAAGCCTGAAGTTGTAATCACCTCTTTACTCGACCGAAAGTCAAGAAAATAGTGGGTTGACTCTAACGATTATGATATGAAATGATGTATAAGTGATAAGCAGGGGGAAATATAAAGAAATACATGGAGGCAACACCTAAAGCATGCTGTTCATTATTCCATATACATGTATGAGAGAGGGTATTTTTATGCCTCCGCCACGAAGTGGCCGGAGGCATTATGTTTTCGGGTTGTCCGTCCGTCCGTCCGTCCGTCCGTCCGTCCGTCCGTCCGTCCGTCCGTCCGTCCGTCCCGAATCCGTTTAGGCAATATCTTGAGAACCGTGAACCAGATTTGCTTCAAACTTGGTACATGTGTGTATTGCATAAAACCGATGAAGTGTGTAAAATTGGGGTCAAATCTGATGGAGGTCAAAGGTCAAAGGTCAATGAACATGGTGAAAAATTGCCCAAATTGGACCTTTTTCACATTAAATCCAAATCCAAGGATACAATTATCATCAAACATGGTACAAAGATGGATCACTACTTGGAGGTAGACTAGTGACATATTGGGTAAAATTCCTGAAAGGTTAGAGGTCAAAGGTCAATGAACTTTGTGAAAAATTGCAAAAATTTGACCTTTTTCAAAATAAATCCAAGTCCAAGGATGTAGTTCTCATTAAACATGGTACACGGATGGATCACTACTTGAGGATAGACTGATGACATTTTTGGTAAAATTCCTGAAAGGTCAGAGGTCAAAGGTCAATGAACTTTGCCAAAATTGGCTAAAAACTGCCCCAAACTTTATATTTTTCACAATAAATCCAAATTAAGTGGTACATTACCAACTAAACATGGTGCAAAGATGGATCACTACTTGGGGCTAGACTGGTGACATTTTTGGTGAAATTTCTCAAAGGTTAGAGGTCTAAGGTCAATGCACTTTGCCAAAAAATTACCTAAAAATTTCCCCCAAAGTGATATTTTTCAAAGTAAATCCAAATCCAATGGCACATTATCAACTAAACATGGTGCAAAGATGGATCACTACGTGGGGGTAGACTGATTACATTTTTTGTGAAATTGCTCAAAGGTCAGAGGTCAAAGGTCAATCCACTTTGCCAAAATTGGCTATTTTTCACATTGAATCCAAATCTAATGATTCAATTCACAAACATGGTACAGAGATGTGTCACTTCAGGAAGGTAGACTGGTGAAAGTTTGGGTAAAATTCTTGAAAGGTCAGAGGTCAAAGGTTTATGAAATTTGCCAGAATTTGCTGAAAATTGCCCCCAAATTGATACTTTTCACAATAAATCCCAATCCAATTATGCAATTCAAGAAAACATTATACAAGAATCACAACGATACAAGGATGGATTTAGACAGACTGGTTAGATTGGAAGTCAAAGAAGTAAGAGGCCAAATGAACATTGCCAAACTTCGCTAAATATGGAAAAACAGAATAAATGGTATTTTCATTTCACATAGGAATTCACTGGAACATTCCCAACCAAACAAACAGATTTTCTGAAAATAATCTAAATAGAGCTAGTAAAGAGGCGGAGGCATATTTATCGACTGCGTGGCAGTCGAATTGCTCTAGTTTTTTATTAAGAGGGGTTCTGTTGTGCATTGCAAACTACCCTAAGGCTATACTGCACTGGGCCCCATGTATTTTTTCACAGTTTTTAGGATGAATTCAACTACTACCGTGGTAGTGGGGTTTTTTAAGTGAAAAAAGTGCATATAAGTAGATTGTTTAAGTAATGCTATCATATCTTATCACATTGTGAAGACAACCCTATATTTGTAATAATGCTTTATACAGTAACCATGGAAATGGGTGATTGATAAGAGAGTTGACTTGTCCAACTTGTTTTTTGTGATGGATTTGGAAAGGAATTAATGTTTGTTGACATATCATATTGATATCCACATATATTGTACAGTGCACCTTAAGTAATAATTGTGTCACTTTCTGCAAGTCAACTGTGAAAAAAGCAAATTTGTGCAATGTATTTGTCATAATATCGGACTTTTATTCACTATATGTCACTCTGTCAAATCATCATTTAAATCATCTGTCACAGCAGTTAAGCTATCCAGTGGGACTTATTGTTGGGTCAAAATAACTCCCCTTTTCTGATCTGGGAAAGCAAGCCTGAAGTTGTTTTCACTTCATCACTAGATTGGAACAAGCAAAAAGGGGGTTATTTGACCGCATAGATTCACATCATGCGGTGAAAATAGCCTTATCATGCAGAGGATTGCATCTGCCCCTTTTTACAGTGAGTGGCAAGCCAACCAGCTTCACAATATCCTGTTTATGAGGTAGATAATTTGTACTCGTGCGCGACTTATGGTTCCATTTATTCACAAATATTAATATTATCCTGTATAATAAGCAATTTTAATATTTAATGAATTCAATGTCCCTCATTTTTTTAACCTTCTTATGATGTAAATGATGTAAACAGATACTTGTGTGGCTTATAAGATTGTTTGGGAATTTGGGGTATTCTGGTTAAACTTATATATTTCCTGCCTTCACTTGATGATTTAGTGGGTATTTTATCATATATTTGTGTATTGTGTATTTGCTGCTTTAAGGATTTAATGCTCTTTCATCTTTAATTGACTGTTAAAGGTTGTGTTCTTTTTACCTTAACATATATTAATATTATCATTGTACATATACAAATTGTAAAGAAAGGAACCTGTCTGTATTTCAGTACGAAAAGAGAGAATAATTAAAAAGCCTTACTGTGAAATTCACCACTTCAACATGTATGTTCTGTTTGGATTACCTTGCCTCTTTAGTTTATTGCTAAAAATTTAAATGACTTTAACCAGATTAACCAGATAACCTGGAAAATAAGTTGGCTTTAATAAAAGCAGACACATGAAAGAAACCTATTAGTGAAGGTTTGACGAAAATCTGTCAAAGGATAAGAAAGTTATGATATTTTGACATTTCAATTTTGTGATGTCACATGCATGGTGCTCACCCATATGTCAGGTACAGAATAATTCCATGAATTGCTCTTTTTCTGTTTTTGACAGATTTTTTTTTTTATACAGGTATGTGCTTAAAAAACGTATTTCTAATGATGTATTAAAAGCACAGGTAAAAGGATACATACATGTACATTTGTGAGAAAATGCACTTTTTCGAGAAAAAATTGTACACAACATATGGGAGCTCACCTCACACGTGACATAACAAAATCCAAAATATAAAAGCCCAGAATGGGAGGGGGGGGGGATCCCAAGCTATTTGTATGCTACACATTTATGCTATATTTTATTCACATGACTGGTGACTGGTGATGTGTTCTTGAGCTAAATTTGTTCCTGCTTTTGTACATGTGGGAGTTAATTTCCAACAATGCTCATCAAATTTTACTAATCATAAAGTCTGTATTCAGACGCTCGTTAACAAGAATTTTAATTTACGGATAACTGATTTCAACATCAGCTGATGAAATTCAAAATAGTTGAGAATCTGATTTAGCATAAGAATAAGTCACCAGTCGTGCGTTAAGTCATTCATAGGCGGTATATAGCTTATGAACAGCTTGATAAAACACGTACCCCAGGGTGCCCAATTACCCATAATGCAATGGGACCCACAAAGACGAAGAGATGACCAGTAGAAACTAGGACCTGCCTCCGAAAAAAGGGATAAATCTAGCAAATATCATTCTGCAGTCTCAGTAAACCATTTCTCCTCTTCTTTCCGTTCTCTTCTCTTTAACTTTTGTTCCTTGTCCATTGCCAATATATCCTATCTTCATTGCACAACAATTATGTTCTAAACGCAACAAAAACAATAAGTCTCCCCTAAGCAAAATACATATACATGTAGCATAAATTTTGATCGAAAAGGTTTTGAGCAAAATAATTCGGCAGGATTGTTTCTTAACTTATTGACTAACTCCCGTGTGAGAATCACATTAATCCAATCAGTCATGCTTGAGTGAGCACACATTAAAGGCAAAATTGTCACTTTTCAAAAGTCACAAGGGTGATTGTTTATGCCGTTTTAACAGTACATTTTGGCATTTCCTGTGCAATTTTTAAAGTGCGTTCACTCAACTATGACACGAAAATGACTTCTTATGTTCAAATAATAGGTCATGTTACATCTTTGTCAAAATATCTAGAGTTTTATTTTTCACAAAACTAAAGGGCTTTTAAAAGTTTCAAATTCAAGAGGGATGAGTATTTTTTGAACGGTGCTCACTCAACCAGAACAATGGTTAAGTGTTGGGATAAGTGCATCCAGAGATGGATGATAAACAATGGAAGGACATAAATTGTGCACCAGAAATTGAATTGATTAAAAATTCATATGACAGAATCTCAAAATTACCCTTGTGACTTTTAAAAGGTGACAAGTTTGCCTTAAATGTGTGCTCACTCATGCGTCACTGGGCAGATTAATGCGATTTGCACACGGAAGTTAGTCGATACGTTAAAGAACATTCGTGCCAAATTATATTGATCAAAACCTTTTCGATCAAAAGTTATACTATTGTGCTTAGGGGGGACTTACTTTTTTGTTGTTATGTTTAGTTGGAATATTAGAAACAAAAACTAATAACAGAACAGGTATTATTTTCTTTTGTAATTGTTTTAAACTGAAAGAGATTACTGGAGTTCATACCTTCATGACTTCACTTATCACGAAAGAATGCAACCACACGGTGGTACGATAATAATGATAATAACTATTATAATATTCAATTCTTAGAGGCGCATAATACCATTGGAATAGTCTCTATGCGTGTGAAAGTAAAAATTGATCATGTGAGAATTTGAAAATAATCTATAATTATTGAACAGATGCGTCTTTAGTATTGATTTGAATTGATCGAAGTCTGTCAATGATCTAATGTCTGGGGGAGGTTATTCCATAATTTGGGTGCCGTATTTGCAAAAGCTCTATCACCGAATGTCTTAGATCTTACACGGATTTCAGAGAGAAGATTTTTTGATTGAGAACGAACATTACGACTAGGCTAGTATCGTTTGATGAGTTCAGTGAGATAGACAGGAGCATTTCCACATAGACATTTAAATACAAGAGTGAGGATTTTAAACTGAACACGAGCCCTAATTATCGGGAGCCAGTGGAGAAGATAAAGCACGGTATTAGTTTAGTTGCTTCATCACTTGAAAAATGACAGTGAGAGACATCCATCAAAAGGATAGGTTATATAGAAAGATATTGTCACATTTTACCAATACCAAACACAAAATTCAATAAGTGTTAAGGAAGCCTTTTAGGAGCTTTATGTATTAGTTAAGTCACCAATATTGATGGGTATCAACACTTTCAAGGAAGGATCCAAATCACTGGGAATTTCTTAAAACTTTGTGAGCCATTGTTTCGGTTCGGTACCGGAGGTGGTTTGTTACAGAAACTAAAATTTAAAACTGTCTAGGCTACATCAGTTGTGATTCTGAAAACCGACTAAAGTGGAAAAAAAAACACAGACTAAAAACAAAACAAGAATAAAAGAACACGTGACAATGGACATGATTTAAATAAAATCTGGCGATACGCGGTGCATCGTGGGTCGACCTTTCCTTATGATCAATACAAATGGAAATGAAAACAAATGGAAAACGGGACTCCCCATCTATTTGTCTAAATTTGTCTTCTGTAGTCAATTCAAATTATCCATACCGGATGACATGGGACGCAACACGAAGCTGTGAACCGACAGCTGGGCCGACAAAAACCGGAGTACCCGTTAGCGGGCGCTTTCACATCTTAGACGGAAATTGGCAACTGTAACCCTGTGGCCTTCTCGTCTATGGGCGGTAACGAGAATGATACATTCATTTCATGTTTATTCCTCCATTTGTTCATCTTTATGTCACATATTTTTCTAAATCGAACTCAGATGGAGATTATCAAAATGATGTTCATATTCAAATATAAGTCTCATGGGAGGTCTGCTGGTAATTGTGTTGTTGTCAATGAGATTGAGAATGAGTGATCTGTCTTTGCCATGCTATGAAAGAAGTTTTTCTTAAGACGGAAACATGCAAAAGATGGGGAAAATATTCAAGCTAAAATATATCAAGATGGAAATTCTGCCGCCATGCCTCTGTTGATTAATATACTGTCGGTAAAGGAAAGAAAAAAGGGCCCTACATAACCAATATATTAGAAAAAAGGAAAAAATAGAGAGAACGTCGAGGGGAAAAAACAAAGAAAAAGTAACAAATTTTAAAGATACCCATTGCTGAATATCAATATTTCTCCACTTCATGCAAACAAAAACACACAAAAAAACGAAGAGATAAACAAACGCGCTGGTTGCTGCTATGAAGGGGGTGCCTCATGCAAGTGGTTCCATAGCAGTAATTTTGAAAATAAGTTCCTCGTCTTTTTCTCTTTTGCTCTCTCTTACTCCCTTTCTCTTTCTCACGTCATCTCACTCTCACTTTCTCCTTCTCCCTCCTCCTTTTCCCTAACTCTCTCTCATTCACCCCCTCCCCCCCCCCCCCCCTCTCTCTCTCATCTCTCTCTCTCCTCAACATCATCTCCTTTGCGCTCCCTCACACATAAAAAACACACACATACGCTCTATCTCCCACCCCCCTATGTCTCCCCCCCCCCTCTCTGTCTCCCCCCCCCCTCCTCTCCCCCCCTCTCTCTCTTCCTATCTCTCTCTCTCTCTCTCTCTCTCTCTCTCTCTCTACTCTCCCCTCCTCTCCCTCCCTCCGTTATTACATCCTCTACTCCAGTCGACACGGTCATACATTACTTGACCCTCGGCATCGCGGACCCAGACCGTTGGCTCGCCGGACCCAGCTTCTGCAACAAATGCACGAGCATGACGAGCGTAAGACATGTTTCAAGAATTGATTTGTCTCCATTCTCTTCACCATCATCATCATCATCATCATCATCATCATCATCATCATCACAATCACCATCATCCTCATCATTATCATCACCATCATCATCATCATTATCATTACCATCATCATCATCATCATCATCATCATCATCATCATCACAATCATCATCATCCTCATCATTATCATCACCATCATCATCATCATTATCATTACCATCATCATCATCATCATCATCATCATCATCATCGTCATCATCATCATCATCATCATCATTATCATCATTATCATTATCATTATCATCATCATCATCATTATCATCATCATCACCATCATCATCATCATCATCATCATCATCATCATCATCATTATCATCATCATCATCACCATCATCATCATCATCATCATCATCATCATCATTATCATCACCATCATCATCATCATCATCATCATCATCACCATCATCATCATCATCATCATCATCATCATCATCATCATTATCTTTCTTACTTTATCATTGTCATGATCATTACATGAGTATCATCATTGTCATCAGTATGAGGTAAGTATTTTGATTGCTTTCCATATTGAATTCATTTGAGTTGCTGTTGCTGCGATGTTGGTTTTATGATACGGTTATGATCTAATTTAAATTTTTGATGAATTAATGATCGTGATTATCACCAATAACATGTTAACAAGTGTCCTTAATCTACTGCGCTCCGAGGCCAAGACGTCAAAGATAAGATATCATTTTTGATATAACATAGACCGAACCTTAAAAAGCAGTATCGTGCTATGTTACTTCAAGCAAAAATAATTAACAAAGAAACAAAATGACCTGCGTTAATGTTAAATTACATTATGATATCGACGACAATAATGAACAAATCAACTTTAACACCCACACAATGACAAACAAATATTACACCAACGAGTATTCCAGACCTAAACAAACAAACAAACAAACAAACCTAATTCTAGAATTTGTTTTTAATTTCTCTCTATAGCTGACACTTGGAAAATGATTAAAAATAAGTTACAACTTGAATCAGACTGAAATTTGCCCATCATAAAGTCAAGGGATGTCATTTTTTTTGGGGAGAAGACGGTTTTGATATGTTGGTTAAATTACTTTTCTTGAAATATTCATGTGATTGAAAATGTCAATTTTTGACAAATCTGTAGCAATACATTTTGTGTGTATCTTATAATCAATTCAGAACACAACAATGGCTATTGTGCATCCCGTACGCACGTCAACTTACAAATTGTGTTCTGAAATAAGTTTCAAATTCAAGTCCAAATTTGTTGAGAAGTATAAATTACATTTAATATTCCAAACGAATTAATAAGAAAGCTTATCATAATGGTCATTATTTAATGAGATTTTCACTTTGGGTCAAATTTGGGGCTTTAAATTTGTGTGTATATATCAGATAATCAATTCAGAACACAACATTGGCCATTGTGCCTCACACATGTCAGTCTACAAATTATTTTCTGCCAATAGCTCCATGCATTATTAATGTACTCTAATGGAAGTTGCTCGCTCATTGACAGGTGTGATACATAAGTGGTCATTGTTGTGATCATTTCATATAAACCCCGACCCGAGCGACCACTCACCACGAATTCCTGAATTTGAATGACTTAAATGAAACACAGACTACGTCATGACATTGCTTGGTTCATTTTCTTTGAAATCATCAGCCAAGAATCCTTACTAGTACGAAATTAGGCATTTGGACGGAAATTATACGGGTATGTGATTACGTGAATAAGCGAGGGGGAAATTCAAAAGGGATGAAAAAGATGGAGGGAAAGGGAGCTAGGAGTACATCAGAGTTATACTGGGTGTTAAGTACGACTTTGAACACGTTTGAAAACTGAGTTAAAATAAATTGCATCTTGAATCAAATCATGAATAAGACGACTGACAGGCAGTAGAGAGTGGCAAGCCACCTTTCTTTTAGATTATCAGTCAAGAATCCTATACGAAGGTTATTTGTTCTTTTAAATTCTCTTTAGTTCAATTCAGTTTGGGTTTAGGTCAATTACGTTGGTATGTAGTTCAGTGTGTTTAGAATTATGTTCGTATTCATCTTATCACTCACGATCCTACTTCTTTGATTACCTTCATGAGACCCTCACATCTGGCTCTCTTAATTGTTGAACATTCTTCATTACATAATCACCTAGAACGTTTACCCATCATCATCCTTCTTGCTCTCATTGGTTGATTTGATGAATAGGGTTCCTAAATTTTTGTTGGCCTGTTCCATTTCTTTGATACAGCTTTGATATAACTCTTGAAACGAATTAAACTGAATGAAAATTACACTTCATGCCAATGTTTTCCTCTGATTACATTATCAATACAACTGTTTGATTAGCCAAATTGAATACAATGTGTGGTAATTTTCATTATTTTCTATAATTTCTTTAGTAAGTTCTCTAAATGTAAGATGAGAACGAGAGAAGGGGGGGGGGGAGAAATGCAGATACCGTGGGAGATCAAGATTAGCACTACTTCGAAGAGTAAGGAAATATCTTACTGTGGACACTGTAAAATAATATTGCTCGCAAATGCATTGGTGTTACCTTATTTTGATGACTATATTCTATTTCATGGACAAACTGCAATTATCGGACAAAAGACATTCCTATCAAACAACACAAACAGATGGCAATAATTGTTCTAAAGACCAATACACTCACACCAACCACTGAAATGTTTAGAAGCCTAAAGTGGATAGAAATGGAAAAACGCTGGCAATTTAAAAAAGGAAAACTCATGTTTGACATTTTGAATGGCAATGCGCCCTCATATTTACAAAACATGTTCACACCTTCCATTATTGCATCGCTATAGTACAAGGAGCGCTGAAAACAAAGCCCTTTTTTCCCAAAAAGCACGAACAAAGAGTGGTAGGAAGGCTTTTTCTTTGGAGGATGCAGTTCTTTGGAACGCCCTTCCAAACCAAGTAAAGAATGTCCAATCCAAGAATACATTCTGCTCTCACTACCTAAGGTTTTGTGAATAATAATTGTTTAACATCTACCGGTCAAATAAATTAAGGTTAATGACATACCGTGTCAGACGAATTATCTTTCATTGTAACTTTTTTTGTATGACTTGGTGTTTTTATCTCCACCTCTTTTGGTTTCGATGATATTAAATAAAAATACACGTACCATAGGACAATCATTGTCATTGATGCTCGATTACTTTTTGAGGGGAGGATGTTTTGATCAAACTGAAATGATCAAGCTGTATGTCTCCAGTCTTTGTTATCACTCACGTTTCTGTGAGCTCTTAAGTTTTTTTTTAGTAAAATACATTTTAAACTTACACTTTGAAAAGACATATTACTGATGCTCGATTACGGTTTTTTCTGGGAGAATGTTTAACATAAGTGATCAAACTGTAATTGAGCTGTGTGTTAGTCTTTATCGTAATTTCTGTGCTCTTTATTTTTGGTGAAATACAAGTATACTTTGCAAAAATATATTTCATCATGATCACATTTACTGTCATTTAATTGAAGTATAACTCAGTGTTAAATATATGTCATGTGCTATTTATATCTGGCAGGAATGTATGAAATGGTATTTCGCTTGTGTGATGCATGTGGAAGCATCGGTCCACCTTCTTCTTTTGTGATGTTCCTCATCAGTTGATCTACGCTGTTTTTTGTTTACAGCATTTGTTTGTGTAATCTATGTCCATTCCCCCAGGGAAAACAGTGCCAAGCTCACTGATGGGGCTACCCTGTTAAAAAAAAAGTCTTAATAAATAAATAGACAGAGAGATAGATAAGGAGACAGAGAGAGGGAGAGAGAGAGAGAGATACAAGATGAGGTGTTATTCTCACTCTTTCTGCATATAAACGCAGATAGAGTGAGGGAAAAGGGGGAGGGGATGTGTGTGTGTGTGTGTGTGTGTGTGTGTGTGTGTGTGTGTGTGTGTGTGTGTGTGTGTGTGTGTGTGTTTATAAAGTCGAATCTCTGTGTGATGATGAAGAGGATCATTAAATGATGAGGAATTATCGTGAGACAAGGAAGAGAGAGGGATAAATATAATTATCCAGCCTTTTTAATTGAGACAATCCAAAAATCGATATAATTTCATCATACACTTCCCCGCCATCAGCCTAGCACAATGCTAATAGTAATACCGCCTCCTTTCATGGCATGCACCACACAACGTATGGAAAAATGTCAATTAGAGCCCGGAAGAATAAATAGATTACTAGAAAGTTACTAGAAAGATTCACCGGTAGTCGAACAGGATGTGGTTATGAATAGGTCCATATACCGCCTACATTGTTTTAGGGAAATGTACTCGTGTGTTCATTACAGTATTTACCACCCGCTATATTCAGGCGCGCCGCGCCGTTTATCATGCAGCGACAAAGTGGTACGATACAATCAGCGAACACGATGAATGGACGGCGATGAACATGAAAATGCCCGCGCTCGCGTGAATTTACTACAATAAATCTGCGGTGTCGGTGGTATGTGTAGTCTGCTAGGTCATACAACGGTACATGCTGTGTATGCAAATTGTACACGATATGCCGGTACAGGCGGTACTGCCTCGTCACCATACAAATCGACGCACGCACGGCGCGCTCGTAGTTCGAATTACACACAATCGTGTTTTGATGCATCGCACACGCGAATACTACAACATAGTCGTTGCTAATGTGCATGCTCTCTTGAGAGAATTTCGCGGAGTTGAATGGAAATTTTACCAGTTGTTCTGATTTCTACCAGGAAATATACACATTGACGGTAAGAAATACTTCCGAGACTCTTGTCATTCATTAATTCTGCCTGATAAATGAAATATTCCAAAAATTTAGAGACGGGTAATTGCGTTTTGGGAAGAGTTTGTGTCTTGATATTTTGATTTTCGGCAAAATTACGCACACTGCAGCCGGACATGCGATCAGTGCGTGATCGGTGACGGGGAGCAAGCGGGATGTTCTGGGCGAATTATGGTTCAGATTGGGCAGTGTCCTATGGTCCTACTCCTAGAATTAGTGTTCAATTTACCTTCGGAACTTAATTGCTTTCTGGATATATCTATTATTATTTCTTTCTTGCTGCTTGTTTTGATACAGATTTAGTAAGATGATGATTTATGGCATTGTCAGTTTGATGATAAAAACAGTCTAGCTAACCTAGTCAGTAATACCTGCTAACTCCTTCATTTCACAGTCATTTTTCTATTCTATTATTGGCTTAATGCACTTTGGTATCCCACTAGTTTTATGATTTTTAACCCTAAACCTAACCCTGACCCTAACCCTAGACAAAATATTCGCTGTTTAATTCGTCCACAAAAGTGATTTCTAGATCACTTTCTGCCGACGTCAATCAGTTTTGCAGCGTTTGCATTGTGTGCATTTATTAGACCTCTAGGCCTATGTGGGATACCAGAGTGCATTGCTGGTTGCCATTGGCATTAGCAGAATAGCACCGCAATGAATGTTTTTTTAGTGCAATGGACAGAATATTTCATGAGGTGAAAGATGAAATATTCTGTCCATTGCATGAATTAAAAAAACATTTATTATTTGATAACACCTACAGAAGATCATCAAAACACGACGTATCAAAATAAACTCCGTCATGTGTACATTTGTTGATTCACGGCCACCGCTGCACCTTGTCAGAGGATACTAGGCAAATTAGCTGGAATTACAGATGCTGGCCCTTCGGAATTTATTTTTTCACTGCGCTCCACACACTGGGCGCGCCCCACCCACTGAATGCTTCCCTCCACTGATCGTGCGTCCCCCTAATTTACCCCCTCGAGTGAGGAAAGCGCGCGCAGTGTGCTACGGACAATATATGGATCTAAAGTTGCACAGTTGATGATGTCATTGTAAATGGACTGAATGATCGATATCAAACAACCAATCAAATGACAGGGATCTATCTATGTGTCATATAAACAGGACTAACCATCTTATTCAGGGTATTCTTACTCGAAATTACATTTGTTGACCCCTTTCAGAGGAGCCAGATGCAATTTCAGCGGATCCAACGAGTACTACAGACTAAATTTTTGGTCTAGATGGTTGATGGATTTTTTGTTCATAATCAGCATGATTAGACTTAAGTTTGTGGCAAGATTTTCACATCTTTTATTAAATCTGTAATTCCCTTGTTAACTTGTTAAAGTCAGTCTCTAGGACTTTGGATCTGCTGAGATTGCATCTGGCTCCTCCGAACGCGGCGGTATGTCCAAAAATGTAATTTTGATTATAGAATGCCCCAAATGAGACGGTTATTCCTGTTTATGTTTACTGTGATAAAATGGGAAATGATAAACGTTGTAGGTTTGATCGGCGAGTGTCCTGCCTTAAGTTAAGATCATACTTTCTTCTTCTCCTACCGGAAGTCTAACTGCATTTGATGCTTAATTTATGGCTTCTACACAGAGTCTACAATGAAGAAAATATTTCCAAGGATGGATTCCCAGATTTCTCTATTATCATACATCATGTACGTTCATGACATCAGGACAATGGTCATATTTTTGTTAAAGCATACTGTTACCAAGGTCAAAGCCTCATTAATTGAATTTGACTTTCATGTATCTCCACTCTTACTTACCTTCTCTTTTCAGATTAAACACATCTGACACAGTGTACAGTGCATTACGCAGAACAGTCCGGGGCCACTTTCTGGTTAGCATTCCGATCCTATCTGGAGCTCCACAGCACCAAGCTGCTTTGGAAGAAAACACTGCAAGCCAAAACCGGCATCCCTCATTCCAGAAGAAGGGGGAAGCGGGTTGGACGTCCATCCGAGGAGCTTTGGATTCCTGCAAGCGAGTTCTTGCGGGAGGCAATAAAGTGTGTTGACCCCAGCTGGCATTGAATCGACCCCATTTCTGAGTCTTGAATTGGGTTGCACCAGGGATACGTTATCACAGACATAAGGCTGAGATAGGAATGGGTGACATTCAGTGAGTACTACTTTCTTATTCTTCTCAATGGCATGCTAATGTCACAATAACAATTTATACAGTACATGTACATTGTCTGGGCCCGTTTAATAAAGAGTTGTGATTGATTTAAAGGGAATATACTGTACTGGGAAGACAAAAAGCCTTCAAAAAGGTGAACGTGAGCAATCTTCTTGCCACTGGTCTTAAATTCATGTATTGTCCATTTTAGAAACTTGCTGAAAGTTATTCGCCCTCAAATGATCCACATTTGGTGTAATTAGTGATTGTCATCAAAATGTTCGGGCCGAACATCTTGAACATTTTGAATATTAAGCACTAATTACACCAAATGTGGATCATTTGAAGGCAAATATCTTTCAGCAAGTTTCTAAAATGGACAACAAATGAATTTGAGACCATTGGCAAGAAGATTGCTCATGATCACCTCTTTACTTTTTTTGTCTTCCCAATACAGTATATTCTCTTTTAAGTCCAATCCCCCAGGTCTTATGTACAGAGTTCCAATTGAAATAGATTACTAGTCAGGTCGTGATCAATCGCAAATCTTTTTAATACATGGGGATGGAGTTTGCTAAAAAGTTGATACATGAATACAAAATGATGGTACTAGAAATAACAGTTTTAATTTTTCTGTAATGATTATTGATACAGGTACATGTAGGTGAAAGAAATGTAAAGGAAATTTTGTTTGGGAGTATGGAACTTGTTTTTTAGATGTTTTACTTGTCTACACATTATCCCAGTATAGAGTACAGAGGATTTATCTATACTATAATTGAGAACCTGGGCCCCGTTGCATAAAACTTACCATTAATAGTAACTCTGCCATCAATGGCAAGTACCATGGTAACATTACTCAACAGCCAATAAAATTCAAGGTTTCCACATAAGTTGCCATTTATAGCATAGTTACCATCAATGGTAAGTTTTATGCAACGGCACCCTGTACAGAAGTCCTTGCTTGAGGTCACAGCTATAATTACATATATGTTCTTGAAAAAAAAAAATGTTTTTAATCATTGCAATATTGTCTCAAAAGCAAACTGAAGCAAAATAATTTTGAGATATCTGGCACCCACACAGATCAATATGACACAATGTACTATTTTACAATTTCAGAGAGCCATATTTCTTCCAAATGTTGTTCTCAAATGTGGATGTAGGGTTTGTCATTTCACAAGTTCGTGAAAAACACATTTAAATCTATGTGTTAGTGATTCTTATCATTACTGTCATCTCATGATTCATTATCCAATGTTAATTTCAAACAAATTTAAATTATATTAAATCTACCATTTTTTCATTCACAATTTAATCTATTTTTCATGTTTTCATTTTCATGCAATTTTTTTTAACATTCATGAAAGGTGCTGCATGAAGTTAACATGATTTTATACATTTTCCCATTTATTTCTCCAATGATTTACCTTTGCCTTTTACCTCAAGTTGTGAGGATCCGAAAGATAAGAATTATCTGCTATACCCAGCAGACAGAATCGACAGGTATGATGTTTTTCCATACTGTACGTGTACACTACAGCTCAAAGGAATTGGCATAGGGAAAGGGAAAGGGAAGAAAAGGGAGGACCTGCAGTTTTAAACCGTGGTATATTTTGTCCAGTTCAGCATGAAGCATGATGCTTTATAGGCTAAAAAGCATGTTTCATGCTGAGCTGGACAAAATATACCGCTGTTTAAAACTGCAGCTTCTTCCCTTTCTGCCCTTTCCCTTTGCCAATTCATTTGAGCTGTTGCGTATGTTGACCAGTCTAATGCAATGTTAGATTAGAAATTGAGTTTTTGGGTGTGATTTTGTACAAATAATACACAGTTGTGAGGGTGTCGGGTTGATGCAGTGGCACATTGGGTATTGAATAATTAATGTGACTCCTTGAGCTGCAGTCAAGGGCATTTTGCACCATTTGATACATGATCCTCACTGTGTGCTCAGTGCTGCATTGTTGCACACATTGTATTGTCTGTGATAATGTGAAAAATACATGTAACCTGTGACCTGGATAAGTGTCAGCCATAGGCTACTGTACATCCTTGAACCTGTTTTTTAGATAACATTACCTGTAAGTGTGCATGATGCTAACATACATACATGCAGGGTGGTCACCAGAAAATCTTTTACGCATGGCTCAAAAAAGCAGAATATCACTTTTTGTCAGACATCTGTGCTGGACGCGTGGTACACAACTACGGAACGCGTGGCTCAAAGAAAACAAAAACAATAAGAATAATAAGACTGATACTGATTTTACGCATGGTGCAGTGAATTTACACGTGGCTCACAATCACTTTCTGGATCCGACGCGTGGTGTTTGCACCGCATGTTTTCTACACTGGGGACCACATGTATGTATTAGAGAAGTTTTAAACAATTTCCATGTCACCAAACAATACATTGTGAATCATAACCTAGATCTGAAGTCTACGTACAGTATGTATTTTTCTTTCAAAAAGCATGCCTTTGTATTTTGTACAATTACTGTGTGTGTATGTATTGTGTTCACATCCCCATTTCCTGCATGATACTCTATACTGCGTGCACAGTATTCTCTTTTTTGCCTCTTGCAGAATAGTGCCTATTTAAAAACAAAAAACAAAAACAAAAAAAAACCTACTTTTTCATTCAAAACCAACCAAATAGACTTTGATCAATTTCTCTATTTTGCTTTTTGTGATTCATGAAAAAAAAATACTGTACTGCATTTGAGTGTGTTTGTGTACAGTGTATGCAACTACCAAAGCGAATACTTTATTTTTAATTGAACTTCATGTTGAATTTTAAAAGATAACACAAATTAGCCTTTGGTATCTCTGTAAAAAGGTTTAAACATGGTATTCAGCCCACCTTAATGGATGCTGGTGAAATTCCTGACTGATAATCAACATTGTAAATAGTATCAGCTGTGAGAGTCTTTCTCTTCCTTTGCTGCAAGATTAGTTGTTGATATAGAAGTGCATTTTTGCAAAGTTCCATTAGCGGTCAGGGTGTCATGAAACGTCCAATGACCGATGAATGGATGAATGGATGGAGTGACTCTTTTTTTAGCTCTGTCTATCTCTCACTGCGCAGAACCTTGGCGCTCAGACAACATGAATGATAGATTAGACATGGGATAGATTAAAGGGTGATTGTGCTTAGCAGAGCAAGGGGTTGTTTTAGTGTTTACCGTGATATGGAGCTGACACAAAGAACTCAGGACAGGGAGTTGTGGCATTCCACAATGACCTACATGTACGTCACAGGATATGGTAATTTGATAGATACATTTAGATATCGAATTCAGGTCCACTTATTACCAGAGTTGCATCACTGTAGCCTTTAAGTGGGTAGGAATGCCTCTTGCATATGGAGAAGGGATCAGAGCCAGAGGTGCTGTAAATTGGCCATGAGACGAGCGTGAGCGCGGGATGACGTACGTAAATGCTCTCAGAGTGACTTGGCCCCATGACATCATTCATTGTCTGGGAAGGTGCGGCCTGGCTAAAATTATAGTGCACTCACTGCACTTTGTTTGTTTTAAGATTGCCATGAATTACATGTATTGTTCATTAACATCTATTCAAACTTCAAAGCACTCTACTTGTTATTATAGATCTAATCAAATAATGGTAAGGAGGCTTTGGGTAGAATATTAATCTTACTCTGAGTTTGTTGAAGATTCAAATTATGTACAGGATGGTACATGTACCCAGGGAAAAAAGTCATTACAAATTTTCAGGGGCTACTTTTTGAGCACATTGGCCAATTTGGCTACAATCACCCCCAGCCCCCATATACTTTTTTTCACAGCTCACAACAATGAGTGTGTATAAGAGAGAAAGCGATGGAAAGAGAGAGAGAGAGAGAGAGAGAGAGAGAGGATAGGATAAAGGGGAGGTGATGATGATGCCTGAACAGTACACTGGTCAATGTCATGATACAGTCTTGTTATTGGAGAAGTCATCAATAATTTTGGGAGTGTGAGAGAGAAAACAAGAGAGATGGAGAGAGAGAGAGAGTGAGAGAGAGAGAAAGAGAGGGAGAGGGAGAGAAACAGTGAGAGATAAGAAGAGAGAGAGAGAGAGAAGAAGAGAGAGAGATAGAGAAAGGGAGGAGAGGGGGTAGGCTAAAGGGGAGGTGATGAAGATGCGTGAGCAGTACATGTATACTGGTCACTTTCGTGAAACAGTCTTGTTATTGGAGAAATCATCAACAACTTTGTATGTGTGATATAGAAAGAGAGAGATGGAGAGAGAGAGAGAGAGACAGAGAGAGAGACAGAGAGAGAGAGAGAGAGAGAGAGAGAGAGAGAGAGAAGAGAGGGAAAGGGAGGAGAGGGGTTAGGTAAAGGGGAAGTGATAATGGTATGTGAACAGTGTACTACCAGTAGTCACTGTCACGAAACAGCCTTGTCATTGGAGAAGTCATCAATAATTTTGTGTGTGAGAGAGAGAAAGAGGGAGAGAGAGAGAGAAGAGAGAGAGAGAGAAAGAGGGGGAGATGGAGAGAGAGAGAGAGACAGAGAGAGGGAGATGGAGAGAGAGAGAGAGAGAGAGAGAGAGAGAGAGAGAGAGAGAGAGAGAGAGAGAAAGAGAAAGGGAGGAGAGGGGGTAGGGTAAAGGGGAAGTAATGATGATACTGGACAGTGTACTCGTCACTGTCATAAAAAAGTCTTGTTTTAGGAGAGAAGTCATCAATCATTTAAAGCCTATTAAGGTGACACTTTTCCATTCCCAGTAGGATCGTCAAAGGTAATCTATAATTGATAGCATCATTGGGGTAACAAATTGTGAGACAGTGCACTTTAAATTACATTGACCTGATTGCAACATCTATTCATTCATGTAGTACATGTACAGTGTGCAGTGTGTGGTATGCAGTGCATTGAATGCGACTAATAATCACTATGCTACAAATAACTGTAGAGTAGATGCATCAAAGCTCTCTCTTCCTCTCTTTCACATGTTAACATGTACCTTCCATTCTTTCCTGGTAATTTGTAAATTCACCCTTACTCCTTGTTGTGGCCTTGTTAATGATAAGGGTTAGAAGTGGTAGAGACTATGGAATCCATCAATGGAGTGACATTCTGCCCAGACCATGGGTCCAATTCTTGTTTAATTTCAAGATACAAAAATCCTGTGAAGGAATCATCTTCTTGAAATGATGAAATTGTTGAAATCATGTGAAATATGGACCTCGATGATGACGGAGAAACAGCTGTACTATGATTATGGCCCATGGTCATTACCACTACCACTCCTCACCTTGAATGTTGATCATGTAAAATATATTACATTACATGTACATATAATATGCAGTATGTAAATATATTCTTAATTGTTTTTGTAAAAAGCTTTCAGTGTACTGCCCTACTCTGACAAAAGGGAGCAAGTGACAAATCACTCAAATCTGGGTTATTGGTATTCTTAGATTGTACCCAGCATTCCCTACATACACTACGGCCAAAATCTGGACAAAACATATTCATCATGCAAGTGACAGACACATTTTGCTCATTTACAAGAAAAGTCTCTTTTGTCAGAGTAGAGCAGTGTAGTTGTGTCCTTTGTGCACCAATATTAACACACAATAACAAGTACAGCTCTAAACATACTTGTACTGTACATGTACACCTGTACATTGTACATGACTTTTGTGATGACGAATTGATTTCATAGTGGTTGCTTTTAAATACAAATTTATACAAGTTATTAACATTTGGAATGGAATCACCATACCTCTACAGTACAGTGCATGAATTTACATGTATGCAATACACTGAGTATGGGCAAAACAAGACAGAAGTTAGTACAGTATGAGATATCAGAATAACTTTCATCTAAAAAGTCATGTACTACAGTTATAATTCATTTATCCTTTCCCTGGATTTTTTTTACCACACATAGGGAAAGCCGTCTCATAATGCATCATGCAGCCCCATTTGGATTTTGTTTACAGTCCTGTATGCTTCAGGATAAATGTTTCGGTGTATGACATCAGAAGTGGACATGACTGAAAAAAAGAGGAATGAATTCTCCCTAAGATGGAAAATTGCACTGGGTCTCCAGGTGACAGAGTCACAGTAAAGCACAGGGAAAAAATTGATTCAAAACAATTAAGGGCTTCTTTTTTCAGCACAATGGCCGATTTGGCTTCAATTTTACATTGTGTCTATGGGAATTTGGGGGATTCTTTTAACATTTTCCAGGGCTCTTTTAAGCATTTCGAGGGCAAAATCGTCGTGAGCCCTTACATGTATACAAATACACTGTATGTAGCCCCTGTAAAAGATTAATTTTTGTTGCACTGTGTACACTGTAGGTGATAAAGTAATGCTCAGCATGGTTGAAAGTGTTCAGGATCTCGGGCCTCAAAAATGGCCACTGTAATACATGTATACATTTTTACCCCAGCCTTCCTTCTCCCCTCTAACACACACACCCTCTGTTACCAGGTATGAGGTTAACATGTTCTTTTTCTTACATTGTGATTACAGTCTTCCGGCTAAGATAATCAATGGTTGTGTAGCTGGCATCGCCGGTGTAACCTGTACCTTTCCCATTGATCTGGTCAAGACTAGACTCCAAAATCAGCAGATTATAGATGGAAAGCGCATGTACAACAACTTGTAAGTATTACCACCGCTGTGAACATGAATGTGCTTGTATAATGTACAGAAAATGTGTGTATTCTGTTGTTTTTGTGTTTACTTGTACAGCTGAGGAAGCAGAAAAAAACAAAGCAAAGAGAAAAAAAACAAAGCAAAGAGAGCATCAGTGAGCGAGATTCTGTTTGTAGAAGTGCTAGCAAGAGAGAAGGGATAGAGGAAGAGATGTTATACAAGTGGCCAAAGAAATGAGACAGAGCAAGAGAGAGGGGGTATTGAGAGAGGGAGGGAGAAAGGGAGGGGGAGGGAGAGAGGGAGGGAGAGGGAGGGAGAGAGGGAGGGGGAGGGAGAGAGAGGGAGGGGGGGGGGAGAGAGTGAAGGGGAGGGAGGGGGAGGGAGGGGGGAGGGAGGTAGGTAGAGAGGGAGGGAGAGAGGGAGGGAGAGAGGGAGGGAGAGAGGGAGGGAGGGGGAGGGAGGGAGAGAGGGAGGGAGGGAGAGAGGGAGGGAGAGAGGGAGGGAGGGGAAGTGAGGGAGAGAGGGAGGGAGGGAGGGAGAGAGGGAGGGAGAGAGGGAGGGGGAGGGAGAGAGGGAGGGGGAGAGGGAGGGATAGGGGGAGGGAGAGGGGCGGGAGAGGGGAGGGAGCGGGGAGGGAGAGGGGGAGGGAGGGACGGAGAGAGAGAGAGAGGGAGAGAGAGAGGGGGAGAGAGAGAGAGAGGGGGGGGGGGGGAGAGAGGGAGGAGAGAGAGAGAGAGAGGAGAGAGGGAGAGAGAGTGGTGATGGACACATTGATGATTCACAGTGCATTATACTGTCTATCATTACTGCGCCATGTGATGCCTCCACACATTCCCTCCACTGCAGCTCTGTCCACATGTATCAGTATGTTGCTATCTAAGGTAGATCATACATGTATACTGTAGGTCATATATGTAAATGTATATTGTACACTAAACAGTGTACAGTGTACATCCACCATCCCCACCTCCCGCTTACCCCCTCATCCCCACCAATCCCCCCCCCTCACTCCCACCAATCCCACAATGAAATGTGTACAATATTGTATACAATACACTGTACAGTGTACATGTACACTTAACCCACTCAATACATGTAGATCAGTGTTGTTCCTATAAT